>JBAIAC010000738.1:0-39951 GCA_037349315.1 Chelydra serpentina
GTTTGGTGAAGATCCGTTGGTGAGAATATCTGCCAATGATCAATTCAAATCCTGTTCACTCCTACTGCCCAATTTCCTCCTGGAATCCTTTTCCAAAAGTCATGATGATGCATTGCTGGACTTTTGGTACAGATCTGTTTGTCAAAATTATTAAAATGAGCATTTATATCCTGTCTTTGATAGTGCCAAATTTCTACTTGAATGCTCCTCCAAAAGCTATTTAGATGTACAGCTGCGCTTTTGGTACACACCCGTTTTAGAGAATACCTCACAAAGAAAATTAAATCCTTTTCACTGCAAGTGCCAAATTTCTTCTGGAATTCACTTCCAAAATTCATTTCGCTGTAATGCTGGCTTTTGATAGAGATCGATTAGTGAAAATTCCTTACAATGAACTTTTAAATCCTGTTCACAGCTAGTGCCAAATTTCTCATAGAATCCCTCTCCACAAGCCATTATGATGAACTTGTGGGCTTTTGGTACATATCCGTTCGTGAGAATACCTCACTACGATCAATTCAAACCTGTTCACTGCAAGTTCCAAATTTATCCTCGAACCCTCTTTCAAACGCCAGTTAGATGTGCTGCTGCGCATTTTGTACACATCGGTTCGTGAAAATTCCTCACAATGAGCATTTCAATTCTGTTCACTGCTACAGACAAATTTCGCCTGGAATCCTCCTTCAAAAGCCTTTATGCTGCTCTGGTTGATTTTCGTACAGATCCCTTACTTAGAATACGTCACAATGAACAATTCAATACAGTTCACTGGTTCGAAAAGCCATTATGCGGCATTTATGGGCTTTCGGCAGTGATGGAGTGGTAAAAATTCCTTAGAATGAGCATTTCAATCCTGTTCCCTGCTATTGCTAAGTTTGTCATGAAATCTCCTCCACAAGCCATTATGATGCACTTGTTGGCTTTAAATACAGATCTGTTAATGAGAATAAAACTCTACTATCAAGTCAATCCTGTTCTCTGCTAGTGCCAAATTTCTCCTGGAATCCTCTTCCAAAAGCCATTACGATGCAGTGGTGGGCCTTAGGTAATACTGGATTCGTGAATATTCCTCGGGGGTGGAGGTGAGGGTGAGGGTGGGGGTGAGGGTGTGGGTGAGAGCGAGGGTGAGGGTGGGTGTGGCGGTGTGTGTGCATGTGAGGGTGGGCTTGGGGGTGAAGCTGAGGGTGAGGATGAGGGTGGGGGTGGGGTGAGGGTAGGGTTGTGGGTGCGGGTGCGGTTGTGAGTGAGGGTGGGCGTGGGGGTTAGGGACAAGGGGAGGGTGAGGGTGAGGGTGGGGGTAGGGGTGAGGATGTCCGTGAGGGTGAGGGTGTCCGTGAGGGTGAGGGTGGGGGTGTGAGTGGGGGTGAGTGTGAGGCTGTGAAGGTTGGGGGGCTTGGGGGGGTTGACCGTGAGGGTGAGGGTGGCCTGGGCGTGAGGCTGACGGTGGGGGTGGGCTGAGGGTAAGCGTGGGGCGTGGGGTGGGCGTGCAGATGTTAGTAAGGGTGGGTGTGCAGGTGAGGTTGAGGGTGAGGGTGAGGGTGGGCTTGGGGGTGAGGGTAAGGATGAGAATGAGGCTGAGGGTGAGGTGGGGGTGGGTTTGGGGGTAGCGGTTAGGGTGAGGGTGGGGGTTATGGTGGCAGTGAATGCGAAGGTGAGTGTGAGATTTAGGGTTGGGGTGGGGTTTAGGGTGAGGGTGGGTGTTGGGGTGGGTGTTGGGGTGGGGTGAGGGTGAGGGTGGTGGTGGGGGTGAGGGTGAGGGTGGGGGTAGAGGTGGGGGTGCCGGTGAGGGTGAGTGTGGGTGTTAGGCTGAGGGTGAGGGTGATGGTGTGGATGGGGGGGGTTTGGTTGAGGGTGGGGGTGAGCGTGAGGTTTAGGGTGGGGATGGGTTGACGGAGGGTGTTGGGGTGAGGGTGGGGTGGAGGTGTGGGTGAGGGTGAGGGTGGGGGTGTCCGTGAGGGTGAGGGTGTGGTTGAGGGTGAGGGTGCGAGTGATGGAGGGGTTGTGGGCACAGGTGAGGGTCGGGTGATGTTGAGTTATAGGGTGGGGGTGGGGTTGGGGGTGAGGGTGAGGGTGAGGGTGTGAGTGGGGGTGAGGGTGAGTGTGATTTGTGTGTGTGGGTGTTGGGGTGGGGGGGGAAGGGTGAGGGTGGGGTCGGGGTGGAGGTGGGGATTAGGGTGTGGGTGAGAGTGAGGGTGAGGGTGAGGGTGGCGGTGGGGGTGAGTGTTGGGTGAGGGTTCGGGTGAGAGTGAGTGTGAGGGTGGTGTTGAGGGTCAGGGTGAGGGTGGGGGTGATAGTGAGAGTGGCGGGGGGTGATGGTGAGTGTGAGGCGGGGGGGTTGGGGTGAGGGTGAGGGTGGAGTTTGGGTGATGGTGAGGGTGACGGTGAGGCTGAGGGTGGGGGTGGGGTGGGGGTGGGGGTGAGGGTGAGAGTGAGGGTGGGCCTGGGGTGAGGGTGAGGGTGGGGGTGGGGGTGGGGGTGGCGGTGGGGGTGGGGGTGAGGGTTAGGGTGAAGGTGCTGGAACAATGGGATCAGGTGACCTCCTTGCCCGGGAAGGAGACAAAGGGGAGGTGGGGCTGGAGAGTTTGAGTTTGGAGCTGGCTTGGGAAGAGGAGGGGAGAGGGGCAGACAGGGTTTGGCCTCCCTGCCCCTGTTTGGAGCTGTGGGGTGAAATGCAGGGAGCCCCGAGCTGGGGTCTAAGCTCCCTGCCCCCCGGAAGGGCCCGATTGAGGGGTCCTGGATGTACTGACAAGCTCTGTTTCGACTGTGTTCCTGGGATCTCTAATAAACCTTCTGTTCTACTGGCTGGCTGAGACTCCCAGTGACTCCGGGGAAGAGGGGTGCAGGGCTCGACTCCCCTATACTCCATGAAACCATCACCTTCACGCTCACTGCCACCCCCACACCCACACTCACCCTAACCCCTACAACGACCCCCACCCCCTCCCTCACCCTCACACTCACCCCAAGCCTCAACCTCACCCTCAGCCAAACCCTAACCCCCAGCCTCACCCCCCACACTCACCCTTACCCTCACCCCCACCCACAACCTCACCCCCAACCTCAACCTCACCCCCACCCCCAACCACCCCCTCACGCTCACCCTAACCCTCACCCCCCACACACCCTCACCCTCACTCTCACCTCACCCTCTCCCTAACCCCCACCCCCACCCCAACCCTTACGCTCCCCCTATCCCTCACGCTCACCCTCACCCTCACGCTCACTCCCACCCCAACCACCACCTCCACCCCAACCCTCACACTCCCCATCACCCCCCACCCACACCCTCACCCTCAACCTCACGGACACCCTCACCCCCACTCCCACCCACAACCTCACCCTCACGCTCAGCCTCACCCTAACCCCTCCCCCACCCTCATCCTCATCCTCACCCTCACCATCACCCCCAGCCCCACCCTCACCCTCACCCCAACCCCCTCCCTCACCCCATCCCCACCATCATCCTCACCCTCACCTCACCCCCACCTGCACTCCCAACACCCCCACCCCCACAGTCAAATTCACCCTCAGCCTAACCCCCACACTCACCCACACCCTCAGCCTCACCCCATCCCCACCCTCTCCCCCACTCCCACCGCCACACCCACACTCACCCTCACCATAAACCGCACCCCAACCCCACCCTCACCCTCAGCCTCACAGTCACCCCCCACCACCACCCTCACCATCACCCTCACCCCCACCCTCACCCTCACTCTCAACCCCACCCTCACCCTCAACCTAACCCCACCCCGACCCCCACCCTCACCCCCTCCCTGACCCTCACTCCGACCCCCACCACCACCCTCACCCTCACCCACACCCCAACACCCACCTTCACCCTCACCCTCACCCAAACCCCCACTGTCACCCTCACCTCCAACACCCCCACCCCCACAGTCACCCTCACCCCCACCCCCACCCCACCCTCAACCTCACAGACACCCTCACCCCCACACCCTCCCTCACCCTAAGCCTAACCCTAACCCCCACCGCCACCCTCAACATCACCCACCCCCCACCCCCACACTCTCCCTCACCCTCACCCGACCCTCACCCATGCCCACACCCCTACCATCACTCGCATCCTCACCCTCAACCCCACCCTCACCCTCACACTAACCCTCACACTATCCGCCACCCCGACCCTCACCCTCACCCTCACGGACACCCCCACATTCAACCTCACCCCCACCCTCAACATCACCCTAACCCCCACCCCCACCCTCATCCGTACCCCCACCCTCATCCTCACCCCCATCCCCACCCTCACCCCAATCCCCATCACCCAATCCCCACCCTCACCGACACGCTCACCCCACCCTCATACCCAACCCGCCCGCCGCCACCATCACCCAGACCCTCAGCCCTAACCCCCACACTCACCTTCACTGGCATCCCCACCTCTACCCTCACCCTCATCCTTACCCCCAGACCCACCCTCACCCTCAATCTCACCCCCACCCACACCGCACCATCACCCTAACCCCAGCCCAACACCCACCACAACACCCACCCTCACCCTCACCCTAACCCCCACCCCAACCCTCAATCTCACCCTCACCTTCACGCTCACCGCCACCCTAACCCCCACCCTCACCCTAACCGCTAAACCCAAACCCACCCCCACCCTCACCCTCATTCTCATCCTCACCCTCACCATCACACACACCCCCACTCCCAACCCCACCCTCACCCCCACCCACACCCTAACCCTCACCCTCACCCCACCGCCACCCCCACCCTTATCCTCACCCTCACCCTCAACCTCGCCTGCACACCGTCCCTCACTGGCACCGGCACCGCCACACCACGCCACACCCTCACCCAACCCCCACCCTCAGCCTCACGCCCAGGCCCACCCTCACCCTCACTATCACCCTCACCCTCACCGCCACCTTCACCATCACCCTCACCCCCACACTTACCCTCACTCTCAACCCCACCCTCACCCTCACCCTGAACTTCACCCCCATCCCAACCCTCACCCCAACTCCTACTCCCACCCTCACCCTCACGCTCAACCCCACCCCAACCCCAACCTTCACACTCAGCCTCACACTCACCCCCACTCACCACCCTTCCCTTCTCCCTAACCCCCACGCCCACCCCCACCCTCAAACTCATTCTCACCCTCACCCTCACCCTCACGCTCCTCCCAGCCCCACCCCCACCCTCACCCTCACCCACACCCTAATCCCCACCTCTACCCCCACCCCACCCTCACCCTTCCCCCCCACACCCACACCCACACACACACAATCACCCTCACCCCCACACCCACCCCCACCCGCAACCTCACCCTCACCTCCACGTCTCCCCCACCCCCAACTTGAGCCTCACCCTCACACTCATCCACCCCCCCACCATTATCCTCACACCCAACCCCCCCACATGCTCACCCTCAACGTCACCCTACCGCGGCCCTCACCATCACCCCCTCCCCACCCATCACTCCCACCCTCACCCTCAACCTCATCCCCAGCCTCACCTTCACCCTCAACCTAACCCCCACCCCCACCCCACCCTCACCCTCACCCCCGCACCCTCACCCCAACCCCCAGCCTCACCACCACACCCACCTCCACCCTCACCCTCAGCCTCACCCCCACCCTCAGCCCACCCACCAACCCTCACGCTCACCCTAATCCTCAACCTCACCCTCACCATCCCCGTACCCCACCCCCACTCTCACACTCAGCCTCACAGCCAACCCCACCCCCAATCTCACCCTCACCCTAAACCCCACCCTGACCCACACTCACCCTCCCCCCTCCCCCACCCTCACTCGCTCCCTCACGAAGCCATGTGTAAAAAAAGCACAGCAGCACATCTAACTGGTGTTTGAAAGTATTCTTGCAGTGAGCAGGATTGAATTGTTCGACAGTTCCGGTATTCTCACGAACAGAACTGTAACTAAAGTGCTGTAGTACATCTATATAGCCTTTTGAGGCGTACTCCAGGAGAAATTTGAAACTCGTAGTGAACAGGATTGAAATGGCTCATTTTGAGGAACTGTCAATAACCGACCTCTACCAAAAACGCAGCAATAAATCTAATTTGTTTGAGGAATTTGGCACTAGTTTTTAACAGCATTGAAATGCTCATTTTAAGGAATTTTCACGAATCCATCTGTACGAAGAGCCCAGAAGTTCATCATAATGATTTTGTACTTGCAGCGAACATGATTGAATTGTTCTTTGTCAGGTATTCTCACTAACGAATCTGTACCAAAAGCGCACCAGTAAATATAAATAGCTTTTGGAGGAGGATTCCAGAAAAAAATTCCAATAGCAATGAACGGGATTGAATGCTCTTTTGAAGAATTTTTGACTAAGCGATCTGTACCAAAATCCCAGCAATACGTCAGCATGGCTTTTGGAGGAAATTTCCATGAGACATTAGGAGGGTGAGGGAGAGGGTGGGGTGGGGATTAGAGTTTAGGTGTGCGTGAGGGTGAGGGTTGCGGGGGAGGGTTTGGGTTGAGGGTTCGGGTGCGGTGGGGGGTGGGGGTTGAGGTTGGGGGGGGGTGGTTAGGTTGAGGGCGAAGGTGAGGGTGGGGTTGAGGTTGAGGGTGAGGGTGATGGTGAGGCTGAGGGTGGGGGTGGGGGTGGGGGCGCGGCGGAGGGTGGGGTGAGTGAGTGGGTGGGGTGAGAGTGGGTGTTGGGGTGAGAGTTAGGCTGAGGGTGTCAGTGGGGGTGAGGGTGGGAGTGGGGTTTTGGGTGAGGGTTGGAGTGGGGGACAGGATGAGGGTGAGGGTGGGGGTGGCGGTTAACGTGAGGGTTAGGGTGAGGGTGAGGCTGGGGGTGAGGGTGAGGGTGCGAGTGATGCTGGGGGTAGGGGAGAGGGGGAGGTTGGGGTGTTGGTGAGGGTAAGGGTGAGTGAGTGCGTGGGGGTGAGGGTGGGTGTGCGGGTGACAGTTAGGTTGAGGGTGATATTGTGAGTGGGGGTGAGGGTGAGGGTGGGAGTGGGGTTTTGGGTGAGGCTTAGGGTAAGTGTGAGTGTGAGGGAGAGGCTGATGGTGAGGGTGAGGGTGCGAGTGATTGTGGGTTTGGGTGTGGGGGTGATGGTTAGAGTGAGGGTGAGGGTGTGAGTGGGGGGTGAGGGTGAGGGTGGGGGTGAGGGTGAGAGAGGGTGTATGGGTCAACGTGAGGGTGAGGGTGGGGGTATGTGTGTGGGATTGTGTGAGGTGAGGGTGGGGTGGCGGTGGGGGTGGGGGTCGGGGTAAGGTTGAGGGTTAGGTGATGGTGGGGTTGAGGTTGAGGGTGAGGGTAGGGGGCGGTTAGTGTGAGGGTGAGCGTGAGTCTGGGGGTGGGGTTTAGGGACAGGGTGCGAGTGACCTCCATGGACACCCTCACCCACACACTCACCCCCACCCCCACCCTCACCCTAAACACCAACCCCATCCTCACTCTCATCCTCACCCGCACCCCAACGCCCACCTCCACCCCACCCTCACCCTCACCCTAACCCCATCCCCAACCCTCAATCTCACCCTCTATGACGAACTAGGACTGTTGTTAATGTTTTCCCTGAGTGCGGTGTGCGTGCCTCGACCAGGACTGTTAATGTTTTCCCTGAGTACTGTGTGGGTGTCTCTGTTTCCCCTATGCAGTGCTTGAGTATCTAGGTGGTGGAACAAAGGTGCATGATTGTTACAGAGCCTAGAAGGCAGGTGTGTGCAGGGGCCTGGAGACAGAGAATGGCTCTGTCTCCTGGCAACAGATGGCCCGGCCCCTCCGCTGCAAAGGTGTGAGGTGAAGGTGCTGGAACAAAGGGATCAGGTGACCTCCTTGCCCGGGAAGGAGACAAAGGGGGGGTGGGGCTGGAGAGTTTTGAGTTTGGAGCTGGCTTGGGAAGAGGAGGGGAAGAAGGGCAGACAGGGTCTGGCCTCCCTGCCCCCATTTGGAGCTGTGGGGTGAAATGCAGGGAACCCCGAGCTGGGGTCTAAGCTCCCTGCCCCCCGGAAGGACCAGACGGAGGGGTCCTGGATGTACTGACAAGCTCTGGTTGCACTGTGTTCCTGGGATCTCTAATAAACCTTCTGTTCTACTGGCTGGCTGAGACTCCCAGTGACTGCGGGGAAGAGGGGTGCAGGGCCGGAATCCCATATACTCCATGACACCCTCACCTTCACGCTCACCGCCACCCCCACACCCACACTCACCCTAACCCCTACAACCAACCCCACCCCCACCCCACCCTCACCCTCACCCCAACGCCCTCCGTCACCCTATCCCCACCCTCACCCTCACGCTGAACCCCACCCTCATCCACAACCCCCCATCCCCACCATCACCCTCACCCTCAGCCTAACCCCCACACTCACCCTCACCGCCACCCCAACGTCTACCCCCACCCTCACCCCCACCCCCAACCGCACCCCTACCCTCACCCTCACCCCACCCCAACACCCACCCTCACCCTCACCCTAACCCCCACCCCAACCCTCAATCTCACACTCACCTTCGCGCTCACCGCCACACAACCCCCAAACTCACCCTAACCGCTACCACGAAACCCACCCCCACCTCACCCTCACCCTCACCCTCACCCCCACCCTCACCCTCATCCCCACCGCCACCCACCCTCACCCACAACCTCACTTGCACACACACCCTCACTGACACACGCAGCCCCACGCTCACCCTCAGCCCACCCCCACCCTCAGCCTCTCGCCCAGGCCACCCTCACCCTCACTATCACCCTCACCCGCACCCCCGCCCTCACCTTCACCCCCACTGCCACCCTAACCATCACCCCCACCCTCACCTTCAATCTCAACCTCACCCTCAGCCTCAACCTAACCCCCACCCCCACCTTCACCCTCACGCCCACCCGCACCCTCACCATCACCCCCACCCTCATCTTCACTCTCAACCCCACCCTCACCCTCACCCTCAACCTAACCCCCATCGCCACCCCCACCCTCACCCTCACCCTCACCAGCACACCCACCCTCACTGACACCTGCACCCCCACCCCACGCCCCACGCTCACCCTCAGCCTCACCCCCACCCCCACCCCCACCCTCACCCCAAACCCCACCTCCACCCCCACCCTCACCCTCACCCTCACTCTCACTCTAACTCCCTTCCCAACCCTCAATCTTACCCTCACATTCATGCCCACCTCCACCCCCGCCCACCCTCACCCTAACCCATACGCTCCACCCCCAACCCCACCCTCACCCTTACCCTCCCCTTCACTCTAACCCCCCACCCCCACCCTCACCCACATTCTCACCCTCACCTTCACCCCCACTGCCACCCTAACCATCACCCCCACCCTCACCTTCAATCTCAACCTCACCCTCACCATCACCCTCAACCTAACCCCCACCCCCACCTTCACCCTCACCCCCACCCTCACCCTCATTCTCAACCCCACCCTCACCCTCAACCTAACCCCCACCCGCACCCTCACCGTCACCCCCACCCTCATCCTCACTCTCAACCCCACCCTCACCCTCACCCTCAACCTAACCCCCATCGCCACCCCCACCCTCACCCTCAACCTCACCAGCACACCCACCCTCACTGACACCCGCACCCCCACCCCATGCCACACGTTCACCCTCAGCCTCACCCCCACCCCCACCCTCACCCTCACCCTCACCCCACCCCCACCCCCACCCTCACCCCAAACCCCGCCTCCACCCCCACCCTCACCGTCACTCTAACTCCCTTCCCAACCCTCAATCTTACCCTCACATTCATGCCCACCGCCACCCCCGCCCACCCTCACCCTCACCCTTACCCTCCCCTTCACTCTAACCCCCCACCCCCACCCTCACCCTCATTCTCACCCTCACTTCCACTCCCAGCCCCACCCCCACCCTCACTCCCACCCAACCCTCAGGCCCACCCTCACCCTCAACCTCACTTGCACACCCACCTTCACTGACACCCGCACCCCTACCGCCACCCTTACCCTCACCCCCACCCCCACCCTCATACCCACCCTCAGCTTCACCCACAAGTCCACCCTCACCCTCACCCCCACCCTCACCCTGATCCTCACCCTTACACGCACCCCCACCCTCACCCTCAACCTCACCAGCACACCCACCCTCACTGACACCCAAACCCCCACCCCACGCCCCACACTCACCCTCAGCCTCACCCTCACCCTCACCCCACCCCCACCCCAAACCCCACCTCCACACCCACCCTCACCCTCACTCTAACTCCCTCCCGAACCCTCAATCTTACCCTCACATTCATGCCCACCGCCACCCCCGCCCACCCTCACCCTAACCCCGACCCCCCAACCCCACCCTCACCCTTACCCTCCCATTCACTCTAACCCCCCACCCCCACCCTCACCCTCATTCTCACCCTCATCTCCACTCCCAGGCCCACCCTCACCCTCACTCCCACCCAACCCTCAGGCCCACCCTCACCCTCAACCTCACCTGCACACCCACCTTCACTGACACCCTCACCCCTACCGCCAACCCTACCCTCACCCCCACCCCCACCCTCATCCCCACCCTCAGCTTCACCCCCAAGTCCACCCTCACACCCACCCCCACCCTCACCCTGATCCTCACCCTTACGCCCACCCCCACCACCATGCTGACCCTCACCCTCACCCTCACCCACACACCCACCCTCACTCTCACCACAACCCCCCCACCCTCACCGTCACCGTCACCCCCACCGCAACCCTCACCATCACCCGCACCCCCACCCTGACTCCCACCCTCACCCTCACCCTCAACCCCACACTCACCCTCACCCTAACCCTCACCCCCACCCCCACCCTCACAATCACCCTCACCCCGACCCCCAACCCCACCCCACCCTCACCCTACCAACACACTCACACCCACAGCCCCACCCCCACCTTCACCCTCACCCCCACCCACACCCTCAAACCCACCCTCAGCCTCACCCCAGGCCCACCCTCACTCTCACTCTCACCCTCACACCCACCCCACCCCCACCCTCAGCCTCACCGTCACCCCCACCCCACACTCACCCTGACCCACACCCTTACGCCTGCTCCCACCCCCACCCTGACCCCCCCCTCCCCCTCACCATCACCCAAACCCCACCCTCACCCTCACCCCAACTCCCCACCTCACATTCACCGTCACCCCCCCACCACTCTCACCCTCACCCCCACCCTGACCTGACCCTCAACGCCACCCTCACCCTCACCCACACCCTAATTCCCACCTCCACCCCCACCCTCACCCTTCCCCCCCACCCCTACACACACCCTCACCCTCACCCTAACCCTCACCCCCACACCCACACTCTCCCTCACCATCACCCGACCCTCACTCATGCCCACACCCCCACCATAACTCGCACCCTCACCCTGAACCCCACCCTCACCCTCACTAACCCTCACCCTATCCGCCACCCCGACCCCCACCCTCACCCTCACACTCCCATTCTCCCTAAAGCCCATGCTCACTCCCACCCCCACACTCACCCCCACCCTCAGCCTCATCCCCAGGCCCACCCTCACCCTCAACCTCACCTGTACACACACCCCCAACCCCACCCCACCCTCACCCTCACCGCCCCACCCTCCCCCTCACTCTCAGCCTCACCCTATAGCCCACCCTCACTCTCACACTCACCCCCACTCACACCCTCACCCTCACCCTAACCCTCACCCCCACCCACCCACACCCTATAACTCACCCTCACCCTCACCATCACCCGACCCTCACCTGTGCCCAAAACCCCACCATCACTCGCACCCCCACCCTCAACCCCACACTCACCCTCACGGACACCACACCTCCACCCTCACCCACACCCACACCCCACCCTCACCCTCACCCCAACGCCCTCCGTCACCCCATCCCCACCCTCACACTCACGCTCACCCCCACCCTCAACCACAACACCCCCATCCCCACCATCACCCTCAACCTCAGCCTAACCCCCACACTCACCTTCACCCTCACCATCACCCTCACCCAACCCCAACACCCACCCTCACCCTAACCCCCACCCCAACCCTAAATCTCACCCTCACCTTCGCGTTCACCGCCACCCTAACCCCAACCCTCACCCTAACCGCTACCCCCAAACCCACCCCCACCTCACCCTCACCCTCACCCTCACCCTCATTCTCATCCTCACCCTCACTCTCACCCCCACCGCCACCCACACCCTCACCCTCAACCTCACCTGCACACCCACCCTCACTGACACCCGCACCCCCACCCCACGCTCACCCTCAGCCCACCCCCACCCTCAGCCTCACGCCCAGGCAACGCTCACCCTCACTAACACCCTCACACCCACCCCCACCCTCACCCTCACCGTCACCCCCACCGCCACCCACACCCTCACCCTCAACCTCACCTGCACACCCACCCTCACTGACACCCGCACCCCCATCCCATGCTCACCCTCAGCCCACCCCCACCCTCAGCCTCACTTGCAGGCCACGCTCACCCTCACTATCACCCTCACACCCACCCTCACCCTCACCCTCACCATAACCCCATCCCCAACCCTCAATCTCACCCTCTGTGACGAACTAGGACTGTTGTTAATGTTTTCCCTGAGTGCGGTGTGGGTGCCTCGACTAGGACTGTTAATGTTTTCCCTGACACCATCACCTTCACGCTCACCGCCACCCCCACACCCACACTCACCCTAACCCCTACAACCAACCCCACCCCCAGCCCACCCTCACCCTCACCCCAATGGCCTCCGTCACCCCATCCCCACCCTCACCCTTACGCTCACCCCCACCCTCATCCACAACCCCCCCCATCCCCACCATCACCCTCACCCTAACCCCCACACTCACCCTCACCGCCAACCCAACCTCTACCCCCACCCTCACCCCCACCCCCACCCTCACGCTCAACCCACCCCAACACCCACCCCAACACCCACCCTCACCCTGACCCTAACCCCCACCCCAACCCTCAATCTCACACCCACCTTCGCGCTCATCGCCACCCAACCCCCAAACTCACCCTAACCGCTACCACCAAACCCACCCCCACCTCACCCTCACCCTCACCCTCATTCTTATCCTCACCCTCACCCCCACCCCCACCCCCACCCTCACCCTTACCGCCACCCACCCTCACCCTCAACCTCACTTGCGCACACACACCCTCACTGACACACGCAGCCCCACCCCATGCCCCACCCTCACCATCAACCTCACCTGCACTCACACCCCCACCGCCACCCTCACCCTCACTCTCACCCCGACCCCCACCCGCACCCTCACACTCACCCTCACCTCCAACTCTCTCCCTCCCCCACCCCCACCCTGAGCCTCACCCTCACCCTCACCCACCCCCCCACCATTATCCTCACACCCAAACCCCACACACGCTCACCCTCAACGTCACCCCACCGCCAGCCTCACCATCACCACTCCCCACACTCACTCCCACCGTCATCCCCAGCCTCACGCTCACCCTCAACCTAACCCCCACCCCCCCACCCTCACCCCGATCTCCACCCCCACCGCCACCCTCACCCTAAACCTCACCCCATCCCCAACCTCACCCACACTCCAACTACCAAACTCACCCTCACGCTCAACCCCACCCCAACCCCCACCCCACCCCAACCTTCACACTCAGACTCACACTCACCCCCACTCACACACCCACCCTCACCCTCACGGACACCCCCACCCCCACCCCCGATCTCACAGTCACCCTCAATATCACGCTCACCTTCACACTCACCGCCACCCTAACCCCCAAACTCATCCTAACCTCTACCCACAAACCCACCCCCACCTCACCCTTACCCCCACCCTCACCCCCACCGCCACCCACACCCTCACCCTCAACCTCACCTGCACACCCACCCTCACTGACACCCGCACTCCCACCCCACGCTCATGCTCAGCCCACCCCCACCCTCAGCCTCACGCCCAGGCCACCCCCACCCTCACCCTCACCCTCACCGTGACCCCCACCGCCACCCTCACCGTCACCCCCACCACCACCCTCACCCTCACTCTCAACCCCACCATCACCCTCACCCTCAACATAACCCCCACCCCCACCTTCACCCTCACCCCCACCCTCACCCTCATTTTCAACACCACCATCAACCTAACCCCCAACCCCACCCTCACCCCCACCCTCACCCTCACTATCAACCCCACCCTCACTCCCAGCCCCATCCCCACCCTCACCCGCACCCTCAGCCTCCTCCAGAGGCACACCCTCACCCTCAACCTCACCTGAACACACAGCTCCACCCCCACCCCCATCCTCACCCTCACTCTCACCCTCACCCTCACTCCCACCTGCAACCTCATCCTCACCCTCACCTCCACCTTTCCCCACCCCCACCCTGAGCCTCACCCTCACCCTCCCCCACTCACACCCACACACACACCCACACCCCCACCTTCACCCTCACCCCCACCCTCAGCCTCACCCCAGGCCCACCCTCACACTCACTCTCACCCCCACCCCACCCCCACCCTCAGCCTCACCGTCACCCCTAACCCCACACTCACCCTGATCCTCACCCTTACACCCACCCCCACCATGACCCTCACCCTCACCATTACCCAAACTCCACCCTCACCCCCAACCCCGCCGCCTCACCCTCACCGTCACCCGCCCTCACTCTCACCATTACCGCCACCCTCACCCCACCCTCACACTCACCCTGTCCCTCAACCGCACCCTCACCTTTACTCTCACCCCCACCCTCACCCGACCCTCACCCCCACCCCCACCGCCACCCTCACCCTCACCCACACCCTAATCCCCACCTCCACCCCCACCTTCCCCCCCACACCCACACACACAATCACCCTCACCCTCACCCTCACCCTCACCCTCACCCTCACCCCCACTCACACCCTCACCTTCACCCTAATCCTCACCCGCAGCCCTACCCCCACCCTCACACTCTCCCTCACCCTCACCATCACACATGCGCACACCCCAACGATCACTCCCATCCTCACCCTCAACCCCACCCTCACCCTCACTCTAATCCTCACCCTATCCGCCACCCCGACCCTCACCCTCACGGACACCCCCACACTCAACCTCAACCTCACCCCCAGCCCTACCCTCACCCTCACCCCAACCCCCTCCCTTACCCCATCCCCACCCTCACCATCACGCTGACCCTCACCCTCATACCCAACCCCCCCACCCCCACCATCACCCACACCCTCAGCCTAACCCCCACACTCACCCTCACAGGCATGCCCACCTCTACCCTCACCCTCACCCTCATCCTCACCCCAAGCCCCACCCTCACCCTCACCCGCACCCACACCCCCACCCTCACCGTCACCCTCACCCCAGCCCAACACCCATCCAACCCCCACCCTCAGCCTCACCCTCACTCTCAACCCCACCCTCACCCTCGCCCTGAACCTCACCCCCATCCCCACCCTCATCCTCACCCCAACTCCTACTCCCACCCTCACCCTCACGCTCAACCCTACACCAACCCCCACCCCCACCCCAACCTTCACACTCACCCCAACTCACACCCCCACCCTCACCCTCACGGACACCCTCACCCCCATCCTCACGCTCCCCCTCCCCCTCCCCTTCTCCCTAACCCCCACGCCCACCCTGACCCTCAACCTCCTTCTCTCCCTCATCCTCACCCCACTCCCAGCCCCACCCCCACCCTCATCCTCACCCACACCCTAATCCCCACCTCCACCACCCACTCTCACCCTCACCCTAATCCCCACCTCCACCCCCACCCCACCCTCACCCTTCCCCCACACACCCACACACACAATCACCCTAACCCTCACCCCTACCCGCAACCTCACCCTCAAATTCACCTCCACCTCTCCCCCACCCCCACCCTGAGCCTCACCCTCACCCACCACCCCACCATTATCCTTACAACCAACCACCCCACACTCTCACCCTCAACGTCACCCCACCGCCAGCCTCACCATCACCCCCTCCCCACCCTTACTCCCACCCTCACCCTCATCCCCAGCCTCACCCTCAACTTAAACCCCACCCCCACCCCACCCTCACCCTCACCCCCCACCCTCATCTCGACCCCCAGCCTCACCGCCACACCCACCTCCACCCTCAGCCTCAACCTCACCTCCCCCTGTCCCCACCCCCCACCCTGAGCCTCAACCTCACCCTCACCCAATCCCCCACCATTATCCTCACACCCAAACCCCCCACACGCTCACCCTCAACGTCATCCCACCGCCACCCTCACGATCAGAACTGTAACTAAAGAGCTGTAGTACATCTAAATATCTTTTTGAGGCGTACTCCAGGAGAAATTTGAAACTCGTAGTAAACAGGATTGAAATGCTCATTGTGAGGAATTGTCAATAACCGATCGCTACCAAAAACGCAGCAATAAATCTAATTTGCTTGAGGAGAAAGAGTCCATGCGAAATTTGGCACTAGCTTTTAACAGCATTGAAATGCTCATTGTAAGGAATTTTTTCGAATCCATCCGTACGAAGAGCCCAGAATCTCATCATAATGATTTTTGGAAGATGATATCTGGAGAAATTTGGCAGGCAGAGAGAACAGGATTCTTTTGTTCATTGGGGGTATGCTCATTATTGGACCAAAACCGCAGCAGTACATTTTAAATAGCTTTTGGGGGAGGATTCCAGGAGACAGTTGGCACTAGCAGTGAACAGGATTGAAATGCTCATTGTAAGGAATTTTCAGAAACCGATCTGTACCAAAACCCCAGCAGTGCATCATCATGGCTTTTTCAGAAGGATTCCATGAATAATTTGGCACTCGTTGAACAGGATTGAAATGCTCATTGAGAGGTAGTTTCACTAACTGACCTCTACAAAAAGAACGGCAGAACATATAAAGAGGTTTCCAGGAGAAATATGGCATTAGCTGTGATAGAATTGAAGGGCACATTGTGAGGAATTTTCATGAACCGATGTGTACAAAAAGAAGAGCAGCACATCTAACTGGCGTTTGAAAGAGGATTCAAGGAGACATTTGGAACTTGCAGTGAACAGGTTTGAATTGATCGTAGTGTGGTATTCTCACGAACGGATCTGTACCAAAAGCCCACAAGTTCATCATAATGGCTTGTGGAGAGGGATTCTATGAGAAATTTAGCACTAGCTGTGAACAGGATTTAAAAGTTCATTGTAAGGAATTTTCACTAATCGATCTCTATCAAAAGCCAGCATTACAGCGTAATGAATTTTGGAAGTGAATTCCAGAAGAAATTTGGCACTTGCAGTGAAAAGGATTTAATTTTCTTTGTGAGGTATTCTCTAAAACGGGTGTGTACCAAAAGCGCAGCTGTACATCTAAATAGCTTTTGGAGGAGCATTCAAGTAGAAATTTGGCACTATCAAAGACAGGATATAAATGCTCATTTTAATAATTTCTGACAAACAGATCTGTACCAAAAGTCCAGCAATGCATCATCATGACTTTTGGAAAATGATGCCAGGAGGAAGTGGGCAGTAGGAGTGAACAGGATTGAATTGGTCATTGGCAGATATTCTCACCAACGGATCTTCACCAAACGCCAAAAAGTGCTTCATATTGGCATTTGGAGGAGAATTGCAGGGTAAATTTGGCTGTTGCAGTTAACAGAATTGAAATGCTCATTTTGAGGAATTTTCCTGACTCGATGTGTAGGAAAAGCGCAGTATCTCATCCGACTGTCGTTTGAATGAGGATTCCTGGAGAAATGTGGAATTTGTAGTGAACAGGATTGAATTGACTGTAGTAAATTATGATCACGAACGGATCTGTTCCAAAATCGTAGCAGTACATTTAAATAGCTTTTGGAGGAGGATTCCAGGAGAGATTTGGCAGTAGCAGTGAACAGGATTGAATGGTTCCCTGAGAAATTTGGCATTGCAGTGGACAGGATCGAAATGCCAATTGTAAGGAATTTTTACAAATCAATCACTGTCGAAATTTCCCCTGGACGCTTCCTCCCTAAAACAGTATGATTCACTGCTTGTCAGTTGAAGGTTATTGGTTCGTGTACATTTCCACAATGTGCAATTCATTCCAGTTCAGTGCAGAGCTGAATTTCTACTGGAATCTTGCTCCCTTAGCCATTGTAATGCACCGGTGGTGATTATGGAGCGATCGTTTTGGGAAAGTTTCGCATTAAAAGTATGCCATTTCTTTCATTGCTATTTCTCCTGGACTCTTCCTTCCAAAGCACATTATGATGCATTACTGGTCATTTGGTAGGGATCGATAGGTGGAAAATGCTCACAATGAGTAATTCTTTCCTGTTCACTGCTACTGCCAATTTTTTCCTGGAATCCTCCTCCCTAAGCCATTATGATATACTACTAGTCATTTGCAGGCTATCCGTTCGTGTACATTTCCACAAAGAGCAATTTATTCCTGTTCATACCATTCTCAAATATCCCCTGCACTCTTTCTCCTAACACTTTGTGTTGCAACCCGAGTCATTTGGTAGAGATCGGTTTGAAAAATTCATTATAATGAGCAATTGAATATTTTTTTGCCTATCTCATTTTCTCCAGGATTCAACCTCCCTAAGGCATAACTTAATATCATAATAGCTTTTTGAGGATGATTCCAGTAATTTTGTCGTAGCAGTGAACTTGGGTGTATTGCGCATTGCTCCGATTATTCATTAACCCATCTGTACCAAAGACCAGCAGTGCATCATAATGTCAAAGGTAGGAGAATTCCAGTGGAAATTTGACAATGTTACTGAACAGGAATAAATGACTAGTAGTGCATTATATTGGATTAGGGAGCACGAGTCCAGGAAAAATTTGGCTGTAGCCGTGAACAGGAAAGTATTACTCGTCAGTAGTTTCCACCAACCGATCCATGCCATATGACCAACAGTGCATTATAATTGCTTTTGGACTACAATTCCAGATGGAATTCGGCAAAGACCCTGAACAGCAATGAATTGCTCATTGTGTTACTCTGCAGTGCAATTAACAGTGGACAGGATCGAAATGCTCATTATGAGGAATTGTCAATAACCGACCTCTACCAAAAAACGCAGCAATGAATCTAATTTGTTTGAGGAATTTGGCACTAGTTTTTAACAGCATTGAAATGCTCATTGTAAGGAATTTTTACGAATCCAGCTCTAAGAAGAACCCAGAAGTCATCACAATGATTTTTTTACTTGCAGCGAACAGGATTGAATTGTTCTTTTTCAGGTATTCTCACTAACGAAACTGTAGCAAAAGCGCACCAGTATATATAAATATCTTTCGGAGAAGGATTCCAGGAAAAATTTCCACTAGCAATGAACAGGATTGAAAGCTCTTCTGAAGAATTTTTGACTAACCGAGCTGTACCTAAATCCCAGCAATACGTCAGCATGGCTTTTGGAGGAGGTTTCCATGAGCAATTAGGAACTCGTAGTGAACAGGATTGAAATGCCCATTTTGAGAAATTGTCACGAACAGATCGCAACCAATACCCCAGCAGTGCATCATCATTGCTTTGAGAAGAGGACTCCAGGCAAAAAGTAGCACTAGCAAAGAACACGATAAAAATTTTCATTGTGAGGTATTCTCACGAACGGATCTGTACCAGAAGCCCACCAGTGAATCACAATGGATTGTGGAGGAGGATTCCCTGAGAAATTTGGAATTGCATTGTACAGGTTCTGAAAGCTAATTGTAAGGAATTTTTACAAATCCATCACTGTCGAAAGACCAGCAGTGCAGCATAATGGCTTTTGGAATAGGATTTCATGTGATATTTGGTTGTAGCAGTGAACAAAACTGAAATGCACATTGAGAGGAATTTTCATGAACCAATGTGTACAAGAAGAGCCGGAGCATATCTAACTGGCGTTTGAAAATGATTACAGGAGAAATTTAGTACTTGCAGAGAACAGGATTCAGTTGTTCTTTTTCAGGTATTCTCACTAACGAATCTGTAGCAAAAGCGCACCAGTATATATTAAAAGCTTTCGGAGAAGTACTCCAGGAAAAATTTCCACTAGCAATGAACAGGATTGAATTCTCTTCTGAAGAATTTTTGGCTAACCGAGCTGTACCTAAATCCCAGCAATACGTCAGCATGGCTTTTGGAGGAGGTTTCCATGAGCAATTAGGAACTCGTAGTGAACAGGACTGAAATGCCCATTTTGAGAAATTGCCACGAACAGATCGCAACCAATACCCCAGCAGTGCATCATCATTGCTTTGAGAAGAGGACTCCAGGCAAAAAGTAGCACTAGCAAAGAACACGATAAAAATTTTCATTGTGAGGTATTCTCACGAACGGATCTGTACCAGAAGCCCACCAGTGCATCACAATGGAATGTGGAGGAGAATTCCCTGAGAAATTTGGAATTGCATTGGACAGGATCTGAAAGCTAACTGTAAGGAATTTTTACAAATCCATCACTGTCGAAAGCCCAATAGTGCAGCATAATGACTTGTTGAATAGGATTTCATGTGATATTTGGTTGTAGCAGAGAACAAAACTAAAATGCACATTGAGAGGAATTTTCATGAACCAATGTGTACAAGAAGAGCCGGAGCATATCTAACTGGCGTTTGAAAAGGATTACAGGAGAAATTTAGTACTTGCAGTGAGCAGGATTCAATTGTTCTTTTTCAGGTATTCTCACTAACGAATCTGTAGCAAAAGCGCACCAGTGCATATAACTAGCTTTCAGAGAAGGATGCCAGGAAAAATTTCCACTAGCAATGAACAGGATTGAATGCTTTTTGAAGAATTTTTGACTAACCGAGCTGTACCAAAATCCCAGCAATACGTCAGCATGGCTTTTGGAGGAGGTTTCCATGAGCAATTAGGAACTCGTAGTGAACAGGATTGAAATGCCCATTTTGAGAAATTGTCACGAACAGATCGCAACCAAAACCCCAGCAGTGCCTCATCATGCCTTTTGGAAGAGGATTCCAGGAAAAAAGTAGCACTAGCAGTGAACACGATAAAAATGTTCATTGTGAGGTATTCTCACGAACGGATCTGTACCAGAAGCCCACCAGTGCATCACAATGGATTGTGGAGGATTCCCTGAGAAATTTGGAATTGCATTGTACAGGTTCTGAAAGCTAATTGTAAGGAATTTTTACAAATCCATCACTGTCGAAAGCCCAGCAGTGCAGCATAATGGCTTTTGGAATAGGATTTCATGTGATATTTGGTTGTAGCAGTGAACAAAACTGAAATGCACATTGAGAGGAATTTTCATGAACCAATGTGTACAAGAAGAGCCGGAGCATATCTAACTGGCGTTTGAAAATGATTACAGGAGAAATTTAGTACTTGCAGAGAACAGGATTCAGTTGTTCTTTTTCAGGTATTCTCACTAACGAATCTGTAGCAAAAGCGCACCAGTATATATTAAAAGCTTTCGGAGAAGTACTCCAGGAAAAATTTCCACTAGCAATGAACAGGATTGAATTCTCTTCTGAAGAATTTTTGGCTAACCGAGCTGTACCTAAATCCCAGCAATACGTCAGCATGGCTTTTGGAGGAGGTTTCCATGAGCAATTAGGAACTCGTAGTGAACAGGACTGAAATGCCCATTTTGAGAAATTGCCACGAACAGATCGCAACCAATACCCCAGCAGTGCATCATCATTGCTTTGAGAAGAGGACTCCAGGCAAAAAGTAGCACTAGCAAAGAACACGATAAAAATTTTCATTGTGAGGTATTCTCACGAACGGATCTGTACCAGAAGCCCACCAGTGCATCACAATGGAATGTGGAGGAGAATTCCCTGAGAAATTTGGAATTGCATTGGACAGGATCTGAAAGCTAACTGTAAGGAATTTTTACAAATCCATCACTGTCGAAAGCCCAATAGTGCAGCATAATGACTTGTTGAATAGGATTTCATGTGATATTTGGTTGTAGCAGAGAACAAAACTAAAATGCACATTGAGAGGAATTTTCATGAACCAATGTGTACAAGAAGAGCCGGAGCATATCTAACTGGCGTTTGAAAAGGATTACAGGAGAAATTTAGTACTTGCAGTGAGCAGGATTCAATTGTTCTTTTTCAGGTATTCTCACTAACGAATCTGTAGCAAAAGCGCACCAGTGCATATAACTAGCTTTCAGAGAAGGATGCCAGGAAAAATTTCCACTAGCAATGAACAGGATTGAATGCTTTTTGAAGAATTTTTGACTAACCGAGCTGTACCAAAATCCCAGCAATACGTCAGCATGGCTTTTGGAGGAGGTTTCCATGAGCAATTAGGAACTCGTAGTGAACAGGATTGAAATGCCCATTTTGAGAAATTGTCACGAACAGATCGCAACCAAAACCCCAGCAGTGCCTCATCATGCCTTTTGGAAGAGGATTCCAGGAAAAAAGTAGCACTAGCAGTGAACACGATAAAAATGTTCATTGTGAGGTATTCTCACGAACGGATCTGTACCAGAAGCCCACCAGTGCATCACAATGGATTGTGGAGGATTCCCTGAGAAATTTGGAATTGCATTGTACAGGTTCTGAAAGCTAATTGTAAGGAATTTTTACAAATCCATCACTGTCGAAAGCCCAGCAGTGCAGCATAATGGCTTTTGGAATAGGATTTCATGTGATATTTGGTTGTAGCAGTGAACAAAACTGAAATGCACATTGAGAGGAAGTTTCATGAACCAATGTGTACAAGAAGAGCCGGAGCATATCTAACTGGCGTTTGAAAATGATTACAGGAGAAATTTAGTACTTGCAGAGAACAGGATTCAGTTGTTCTTTTTCAGGTATTCTCACTAACGAATCTGTAGCAAAAGCGCACCAGTATATATTAAAAGCTTTCGGAGAAGTACTCCAGGAAAAATTTCCACTAGCAATGAACAGGATTGAATTCTCTTCTGAAGAATTTTTGGCTAACCGAGCTGTACCTAAATCCCAGCAATACGTCAGCATGGCTTTTGGAGGAGGTTTCCATGAGCAATTAGGAACTCGTAGTGAACAGGATTGAAATGCCCATTTTGAGAACTTGCCACGAACAGGTCGCAACCAATACCCCAGCAGTGCATCATCATTGCTTTGAGAAGAGGATTCCAGGCAAAAAGTAGCACTAGCAGTGAACACGATACAAATGTTCATTTTGAGGTATTCTCACGAACGGATCTGTACCGGAAGCCCACCAGTGCATCACAATGGAATGTGGAGGAGGATTCCCTGAGAAATTTGGAATTGCAGTGGACAGGATCTGAAAGCTAACTGTAAGGAATTTTTACAAATCCATCACTGTCGAAAGCCCAGCAGTGCAGCATAATGACTTTTTGAATAGGATTTCATGTGATATTTGGTTGTAGCAGTGAACAAAACTGAAATGCACATTGAGAGGAATTTTCATGAACCAATGTGTACAAGAAGAGCCGGAGCATATCTAACTGGCGTTTGAAAAGGATTACAGGAGATATTTAGTACTTGCAGAAAACAGGATTCAGTTCTTTTTCAGGTATTCTCACTAACGAATCTGTAGCAAAAGCGCACCAGTACATATAAATAGCTTTCGGAGAAGGATTCCAGGAAAAGTTTCTACTAGTAATGAACAGGATTGAATGCTCTTTTGAAGAATTTTTGACTAAGCGATCTGTACCAAAATCCCAGCAATACGTCAGCATGGCTTTGGGAGGACGTTTCCATGAGCAATTAGGAACTCGTAGTGAACAGGATTGATATGCCCGTTTTGAGAAATTTTCACGAACAGATCGCTACCAATACCCCAGCAGTGCATCATAATTGCTTTGAGAAGAGGATTCCAGGCAAAAACTAGCACTAGCAGTGAACACGATAAAAATGTTTATTGGGAGGGATTCTCACTAACGGATCTGTACCAGAAGCCCACCAGTGAATCATCATGGATTATGGAGGAGGATTCCCTGAGAAATTTGGAATTGCATTGGACAGGATCTGAATTCTAACTAAGGAATTTTTACAAATCCATCACTGTCGAAAGCCCAGCAGTGCAGCATAATGACGTTTTGAATAGGATTTCAGGTGATATTTGGTTGTAGCAGTGAACAAAACTAAAATGCACATTGAGAGGAATTTTCATGAACCAATGTGTACAAGAAGAGCCGGAGCATATCTAACTGGCGTTTGAAAAGGATTACAGGAGAAATTTAGTACTTGCAGTGAACAGGATTGAATTGTTCTTTGTCAGGTATTCCTACAAACGCATCTGTACCAAAAGCGCACCACTACATATAAATAGCTTTTGGAGGAGGATTCCAGAAAAATTTCCACTAGCAGTGAACAGGATTGAAATGCACATTGAGAGGAATTGTCACCAACACATCGCTACCAAAACCCCAGCAGTGCCTCATCACGGCTTTTGGAAGAGGATTCCAGACGAAAATTGGCACTAGCAGTTAACAGGATTGAAATGTTCATTGTGAGGTATTCACACGGATGGGTCTGTACCAAAAGCCCACCAGTGCATCATAAGGGCTTGTGGATGAGGATGCCATTAATAATTTGGATCTGGTTGAACATGATTGAAATGCTCATTGTGAGGGATTTTAACAAATCGATCTCTACGAAAAGACAAGTATTTCTCTTAATTGCTCCTGCCACATTTCTCCTGGAATCCTCCTCACTAAACCATTATGATGCACATCTGGTCATTTCTTAGAATTCGGTTTGTGAAAAGTCTCACAATGAGCCATTTACTCCTGTTCAGGACCATTGTCAAATATCCCCTGGACCCTTCCTCCCTAAAACAATATGATGCTCTGCTCCTCAGTTGCAGGCTATCGGTTCGTGTACCAGGTGCGGGTGGGTGTTCGGGTGGGGGTGAGGGTAAGGGTGGGTGTTCGGGTCAGAGTCAGGTGTTCGGGTAAGGGTGGGTGTTCGGGTCAGAGTGAGGTGAGGATGAGCGTGGGTGACGGGGCGGGGGGTGAGGATTAGGGTGAGTGTGAGGGTGGGGTGGGGGTGAGAGTGAGTGCGAGGGTGAGGGTGGGGGTGAGGGTAAGCTTGAGGGTGGGCTTAGGGTTTTGCTGAAGGTGAGGTTGAGGTGACGTTGGGGGATAGTATGTGGGTGAGCGTGAGTATGAGGGTGGGGATTGAGGATGAGGGTGTGGGTGGGGCAAGCATGAGGGTGGGGTTGGGAATGGGGTTTAGGGTGAGGGTTAGGGTGGGGGAGATGGTGAAGCTGAGTGTGGGGGTGGCGGTGAGGTTGACGGTGAGTGTGATGGTGAGACTCGGGGTGACGGTGAGGATGCGAGTGATGGTGCGGGTGGCGTGCGGGTGGGGTGCGGTTGAGGGTGAGGTGTTGGTGAGGGTGAGTGAGATTGTGACGGTGGGAGTGTGTGTGGGGGTTAGGGTGAAGGTGAGGGTGAGATTGAGGGTGGGCGTGGTAGTGTGGGTGTCTGTGAGGGTGGGGGTGGGGGTGGGCTTTGGGGTGAGGGTGGGGGCGGTTGGGGGTGATGGCTAGAGTGGGGGTGTGGGTGATGGTGAAGGTGAGTGTGAGGTTGAGGGTGGGGGTGAGGGTAAGTGTGAGGTTGAGGGTGGGGGTGGTGTAGGGCGTGAGGGTAAGGGTGAGTGTGCGGGTGGGGATGAGAGTGGTGGTTAAGGTTTGGCTGAGAATTCCAATGGAAATTTGACAATGTTACTGAACAGGAATAAATTGTTCATTGTGGAAATGTTCACGAACCCATCTCCTGCAAATGACTAGTAGTGCATCATATTGGGTTAGGGAGCACGAGTCCAGGAAAAATTTGGCAGTAGCCGTGAACAGGAAAGTATTACACGTCAGTAGTTTCCACCAACCGATCACTGCCATATGACCAACAGTGCATTATAATTGTTTTTGGACGACAATTCCAGAAGGAATTTGGCAAAGACCCTGAACAGCAATGAATTGCTCATTGTGTTACTCTGCAGTAGCAATTAACAGTGGACAGGATCGAAATGCTAGTTGTAAGGAATTTTTACTAATCCATCACTGTCGAAACGCCAGCAGTGCAGCATAATGGCTTTTGGAATAGGATTTCAGGTGAAATTTGGTTGTAGCAGTGGACAAAACGAAAATGCTGATTGTGAGTAATTTTCATGAACCAATGTGTACAAGAAGAGCAGCAGCATATCTAACTGGCGTTTGAAAAGGATTACAGGAGTAATTTAATACTTGCAGTGAACAGGATTCAATTGTTCGTAGTTCGGTATTGTCACGAACAGAACTGTAACTAAATTGCTGTAGTACATCTAAACAGCTTTTTGAGGCGTACTCCAGGAGAAATTTGAAACTCGTAGTGAACAGGATTGAAATGCTCATTTTGAGGAATAGTCAATAACCGACCTCTACCAAAAACGCGGCAATAAATCTAATTTGTTTGAGGAATTTGGCACTAGTTTTTAACAGCATTGAAATGATCCTTGTAAGGAATTTTTACCAATCCATCTGTACGAAGAGCCCAGAAGTTCATCATAATGATTTTGTACTTACAGCGAACAGGATTCAATTGTTCTTTTTCAGGTATTCTCACTAACGAATCTGTAGCAAAAGCGCACCAGTACATATAAATAGCTTTTTGAGGAGGATTCGAGGAAAAATTTCCAATAGCAATGAACAGGATTGAATGCTCTTCTGAAGAATTTTTGACAAAGCGATCTGTACCAAAATACCAGCAATACGTCAGCATGGCTTTTGGAGGAAATTTCCATGAGAAATTAGGAGGGTGAGGGAGAGGGTGGGGTGGGGATTAGAGTTTAGGTGTCCGTGACGGTTATTGTTGCGGGGGGGGTTCGGGGTGAGGGTGGGGTGGGGGTTTGGGTGAGGGTGGTGGTGAGGGTGAGGCTGAGGGTGGGGGTGGGGGCGCGGCAGAGGGTGAGGTGAGAGAGGGTGGGGTGAGGGTGGGTGTGGGGGTGAGAGTTAGGCTGAGGGTGTCAGTGGGGGTGAGGGTGGGAGTGGGGTTTTGGGTGAGGGTTGGAGGGGGGACAGGATGAGGGTGAGGGTGGGGGTGGCGGTTAAGGTGAGTGTGAGGGTGAGGCTGGGGTTGAGGTTGAGAGTGCGAGTGATGCTGGGGGTAGGGGAGAGGGGGAGGTTGGGGTGTGGGTGAGGGTGAGGGTGAGGGAGTGGGTGGGGGTGAGGGTGAGGGTGCGAGTGATTGTGGGTTTGGGTGTCGGGGTGATGGTTAGAGTGAGGGTGAGGGTGTGAGTGGGGGGAACGGGTGTCTGTGGGGGTGGGGGTGAGGGTGAGGGTGAGAGAGGATGTATGGGTCAAAGTGAGGGTGAGGGTGGGGGTATGTGTGTGGGTTTGTGTGAGGGTGACCGTGGGGTGGCGGTGGGGGTGGGGGTTGGGGTAAGGTTGAGGGTTAAGGTGAGGGTGGGGTTGAGGGTGAGCGTGAGTCTGAGGGTGGGGGTTAGGGTCAGGGTGCGAGTGATGGTGGGGGTGTTGGTGAGGGTGAGGGTGAGTGAGAGGTTGGGGTGAGGATGGTTGTGGGGGTCAGAGTTAGGGTGGGGGTGAGGGTGGGAGTGGAGTTTAGGTTGAGGGTTAGGGTGGGGGAGAGGGTGAGGGTGAGGGTGGGGGTGGGGGTTAGGGTGAGTGTGAGTGTGAGGGTGAGGCTGGGGGTTAGGGTGAGGGTGGGGGTGATCGTGGGGTTGGGGGTGATGGTGGGCGTGGGCGTGGGTGTGAGGGTGTCTGTGAGGGTGGGGGTGTGCTTGGGCGTGAGGGTGAGGGTGGGGGGGTTGGGGGTGAGGGTAAGAGGGGGTGGGTTAGGGTGAGGATGAGGGTGTGGGAGAAGTGTGGGTGTGTGAGAGAGTGAGGGTGGGGTGGGGGTGGGGGTGGGGATTAGGGTGTGGGTGAGGGTGGGGGGGTGGGTTGCTGTGGGGGTGGGGGTGTGGGTGAAGGTGAGGGTGGTGGTCAGGGTGAGGGTGGGGGTGGGGGTTAGGTGGGGGGTGAAGGTGGGGGTGGGGGTGATGGTGAGGGTGAGGGTGACGGTGAGGGTGGGGGTGGGGGTTAGGTGGGGGGTGAAGGTGGGGGTGGGGGTGATGGTGAGGGTGAGGGTGAGGGTGACGGTGAGGGTGGGGGTGGGGGGAGTTTGGGGTGAGGCTGAGGATGGGGGTGTGGGTGAAGATGAGGGTCAGGGTGGGGGTCAGTGTGGGTGTAAGGGTGAGGGTCAGAGTTAGGGTGGGAGTGGGGGTGAGGATGAGAGTATGGGTGGGGGTGGGAGTGGGCTTCGGTGTTCGGGTGAGGGTGACGGTGGGGGTGAGGGTGGTGGGGGGGTTTGGGGTGAGGGTGAGGGTGGGGATGTGGGTCAGGGTGAGCGTGAGGGTGGGGGTCAGGGTGACGGTGAACATGAGGGTGGGGGGGTTGGTGTTGAGGGTCATTGTGAGGGTGAGGGTGACGGTGAGCGTGAGGGTTGGGGGGTGGGGCTGAGGGTGATTGTGGGGGCTATTGAAGGGTCAGGGTGGGGGTCGGGGTGGGCGTTAGGGTGAGGGTCAGAATGAAGGTGGGGGTGGGGGTCAGGGTGAGAGTGTGGGTGGGGGTGAGGGTGAGGGTGGGGGTGGGGAGGTTGGTGGTGAGGGTGGGGATGGGGGTAAGAGTGAGGGTGGGGGTGAGGGTGTGCTTCGGGGTGAGGCTGAGGGTGGAGGTGAGGGTCGGGGTGAGGGTGCTGGTGAGGGTCGGGGTGGTGGTGCGTGTGTGAGTGAGGGTGGGTGTGCAGGGGAGGTTAAAGGTGAGGGTTGGCCTGGGGGTGAGGCTGAGGATGGGGGTGGGGGTGGGGGTGAGGGTGGGGATGGGGGTGTTGGTGAGGGTGAGTGAGAGGGTGGGGTGGGGATTAGAGTGTGGGTGTGCGTGAGGGTTGCAGGGGGATTCGGGGTGGGGGTGGGGGTTAGGTTGAGGGCAAAGGTGAGGGTGGGGTTGAGGTTGAGGGTGAGGTTGAGGGTTCGTGTGAGGCTGAGGGTGGTGGTGAGGGTGATGGTGGGGGTGGGGGCACGGCGGAGGGTGGGGTGTTGGTGAGGGTGAGAGTGAGTGAGAGGGTGGGGTGAGGGTGGGTGTGTGGGGTGAGAGATAGTGTGAGGGTGTCAATGGGGGTGAGGGTGGGAGTGGGGTTTTGGTTGAGGGTTGGGGTGGGGGACAGGATGAGGATGAGTGTGGGGGTGGGGTTGGGAGTAATGGTGAGGGTGGGGGTGGGGGTTAGGGTGGGGGTAAGAGTGAGGGTGAGGCTGAGGGTGGGCTTCGGGGTGACGCTGAGGGTGGAGGTGAGGGTGGGGGTGGGGGTGATGGTGAGGGTGGGGGTGGGTGTGCGTGTGTGAGTGAGGGTGGGTGTGCAGGGGAGGTTGAAGGGGTGAGAGTGCGGATGGGGGTGTTGGTGAGGGTGAGGGAGAGGGTGGGGTGGGGATTAGAGTGTGGGTGCGCGTGAGGGTTGCGGGGGGGGTTCGGGTTGATGGTGAGGGTGGGGTGGGGGTGGGGGTTTGGGTTAGGTTCAGGGCGAATTTGAGGGTGGGGTTGAGGGTGCGGGTGAGGGTTAATGTGAGGCTGAGGGTGGTGGTGAGGGTGAGGGTGCGAGTGATGGTGGGGGTGGGGGTGCGGCGGAGGGTGGGGTGAGTGAGCGGGTGGGGTGAGGGTGTCAGTGGGGGTTAGTGTGGGAGTGGGGTTTTGGGTGAGGGTAGGAGTGGGGGACAGGATGAGGGTGAGGGTGGGGGTGAGGGTGAGGCTGGGGGTGAGGGTGAGAGTGCGAGTGATGCTGGGGGTAGGGGAGAGGGGGAGGTTGGGGTGTTGGTGAGGGTGAGGGTGGGTGTGGGGGGTGAGGGTGGGGGTGGGGGTGGGGGTGGGGGTGAGAGAGGGTGTATGGGTCAACGTGAGGGTGAGGGTGGGGGCATGTTTGTGGGTTTGTGTGAGGGTGAGGGTGGGGTGGCGGTGGCGGTGGGGGTGGGGGTAAGGTTGAGGGTTAAGGTGAGGGAGGGGTTGAGGTTGAGGGTGAGGGTGAGGGTAGGGGGCGGTCAGGGTGAGGGTGAGCGTGAGTCTGAGGGTGGGGGTTAGGGTCAGGGTGCGAGTGATGGTGCGGGTGTTGGTCAGGGTGAGTGAGAGGTTGGGGTAAGGATGGTTGTGGGGGTCAGACTTAGGGTGGGGGTGAGGGTGGGAGTGGAGTTTAGGTTAAGGGTTATGGTGGGGGAGAGGGTGAGGGTGGGGGTGGCGGTTAGGGTAAGGGTGAGTGTGAGGGTGAGGCTGGGGGTTAGCGTGAGGGTGCGAGTGATGGTGGGGGTGGGGGTGAGGGTGTCTGTGAGGGGGAGGGAGGGAGGGTTGGGGGTGGGGGTGAACGTGAGGGTGGGCGTGGGTGTGAGGGTGTCTGTGAGGGTGAGGGTGATTGTGGGGGGGTTGGGGGTGAGGGTAAGAGGGGGGTGGGTCAGGGTGAGAATGAGGGTGGGGGAGAAGTGTGGGTGTGTGTGAGAGTGAGGGTGGGGTGGGGGTGGGGATTAGGGTGTGGGTGAGGGTGGCGGTGGCGGTGGGGGTGGGGGTTAGTTTGAGGGTGAGGGTGGGCGTCGGGGCGATGGTGAGGGTGGCGGTGGGGGTGATGGTGAGGGTTGCGGTGGGGAGGTTGGGGGTGAGGCTGATGGTGGGGGTGTGTGTGATGATGAGGGTCAGGGTGGGGGTCGGGGTGGGTGTAAGTGTGAGGGTCAGAGTTAGGGCGGGAGTGGGGGTGAGGGTGATAGTGTGGGTGGGGGTGGGAGTGGGGTTCGGGGTGAGGGTGAGGGTGACGGTGGGGGTTAGGGTGGGGGGGGGGTTGGGGGTGAGGGTGAGGGTGGGGGTGTGGGTCAGGGTGAGCGTGAGGGTGGAGGTGAGGGTGACGGTGAGCCTGAGGGTGGGGGGGTTGGGGTTGAGGGTCATTGTGGGGGTGAGGGTTGGGTGAGGGTGACGGTGAGCGTGAGGGTTGGGGGTGAGGATGATTGTGGGGGTCATGGTGAGGGTCAGGGTGGGGGTCGGGGTGGGCGTTAGGGTCAGAGTGAGGGTGGGGTGAGGGTGATTGTGGGGGTGATTGTGAGGGTCAGGGTGGGGGTCGGGGTGGGCGTTAGGGTGAGGGTCAGAGTGAGGGTGGGGTCAGGGTGAGAGTGTGGGTGGGGGTGAGGGTGGGGGTGGGGTTAGGTTGAGGGTGAGGGTGGGGGTGAGGATTAGGGTGAAGGTGGGGGGGTTGGGGTGAGGGTCAGGGTCGGTGTGGGAGTAATGGTGAGTGTAAGGGTGAGGGTGGGGGTGGGGGTAAGAGTGAGGGTGAGGCTGAGGGTGGGCTTTGGGGTGAGGGTGGGGGTGGGGGTGCGTGTGTGAGTGAGGGTGGGTGTGCAGGGAAGGTGGGGGTGTGCGTGAGGGTTGCAGGGGTTTTCGGGGTGAGGATGGGGTGGGGGTCGGGGTTTGGGAGGGGGTGGGGGTTAGGTTGAGGGCGAAGGTGGGGGTGAGGGTGAGGGTGAGGGGCGCGGCGGAGGGTGGGGTGTTGGTGAGGGTGAGGGTGAGTGAGAGGGTGGGGTGAGGGTGGGTGTGGGGGGTGAGAGTTAGGGTGAGGGTGTCAGTGAGGGTGGGAGTGGGGTTTTGGGTGAGGGTTGGGGTGGGGGACAGGATGAGGGTGAGCGTGGGGGTGGCTGTTAAGGTGAGGGTGAGTGTGAGGGTGAGGCTGGGGGTGAGGGTGCGAGTGATGCTGGGGGTCGGGGAGAGGGGGAGGGTGGGGTGTTGATGAGGGTGAGGGTGAATGAGTGGGTGGGGGTGAGGGTGGGACTGGGGTTTTGGGTTAGGTTTTGGGTGAGGGTGAGTGTGCGAGTTATGGTGGGTGTGGGTGTGGGGGTGATGGTTAGAGACAGGGTGAGGGTGTGAGTGGGGGGTGAGGGTAAGGGTGGGGGTGGGGGTAAGGGTGAGGGTGGGGGTACGTGTGTGGGTTTGTGTGAGGGTGAGGGTGGGGTGGGGGTGGAGATTAGGGTGTGGGTGATGGTGAGGGTGGCGGTGGGGGTGGGGGTCGGGGTTTGGGTGGGGGTGGGGGTGATGGTGAGGGTGGGGGGGTTGGGGGTGTGGGTGAGGATGAGGGTCAGGGTGGGGGTGGGGGTGGGCGTAATGGTGAGGGTAAGGGTGAGGGTGGGGGTGATGGTGAGGGTGGGGGTGGGGGTGGGGATGCGTGTGTGAGTGAGGGTGGGTGTGCAGGGGAGGTTGAAGGTGAGGGTCGGACTGAGGGTGGGGCTGAGAGAGGGTGTGTGTGGGGTTGGGGGTAGAGGTTAGGGTGAGTGAGGTGGTGGTGGTGGCGGTGAGCGTGAAGGTGAGGGTGAGATTGAGGGTTGGGGAGGGTGTTAGGGTGAGGGTGGGGATTGGGGGGATGCTGAGGGTGAGGGTGAGTGTGGGGGTTAGGCTGAGGCTGAGGTTGGGGGTTGGCAGTTTGGGGGTGGGGGTGGGGGTGGGGTGAAGCTGAGGGTGAGGTTGAGGGTGGGGGTGAGGGTGAGGGTGTGTGTGATCGGTTTGGGAACGTTTCTTATTAAAAGCAATCCATTTCTGTTCATTTGGGGGGAGGGATAGCTCAGTGGTTTGAGCATTGGCCTGCTAAACCCAGGGTTGTGAGTTCAATCCTTGAGGGGGCCATTTGGGGATCTGGGGCAAAAATTGGGGATTGGTCCTGCTTTCAGCAGGGGGTTAGACTAGATGACCTCCTAAGGTCCCTTCCAACTCTGAAGTTCTATGATTTGGTAGTGATCGATTGGTGGAAAATTCTCAAAAATGAGTAATTCTTTCCCTTTCACTGCTACTGCCAATTTTTTCCTGGAATCGTCCTCATTAGCCATTATGATATTAACCTGATAAGAACAGATACTATCCTTATCTAGTCATACGCAAGCTATCAGTTCGTGTACATTTCCTCAAAGAACAATTTATTCCAGTTCAGTTCCAGTGTCAAATTTCCCCTGCACTTTTCCTCCCTAACACTTTGTGGTGCAACCCGAGTCATGTGAGATCGGTAGCGATCGGTTTGCGAAAATTCATCACAATGAGCAATTGAATACTTTTTTGCCTATCCCATTTTCTCCAGGAATCAACCTCCCTAGGGCATTATGATGTAATTCTAGTCATTGAGATCGGTTCATGGAAATACCTCACAACGAGCAGTTCATTCCTGTTAAGCGCCACTGCAGAATCTTCCTCCCTAAGACATTATGATGCACTGCTTGTCTTTTGGTACAGATCGTTCTGGGTCAGGCCATACTGTTGAGATAGTACAGGTCATAGTGTTGAGATTGGTTGAACAATGAACAATTCATTCCTGATCAAAGCCAGTGACAAATTTCTGCTGGACTCCTCCCTCTGCCTTTATGATGCACTTCTGGTGATTTTGCAGAGATCGTTTCGTGAAAGTTTCTCACAAAGAGCAATTCAATACTAACGCCATACTGGTGGGCTTGGGTGTGAGTGTGGGGGGGGGGTTGGGGGTGTGGGTGAATGTGATTGTGAGGGTGAGGGTGGGGGTTAGTGTGCGGGTGAGCGTGAATTAGCACTAGCAATTAAGAGGATTGAATTACTCATTGTGAAGAGTTTACACGAACCGATCGCGATGGCGAGGTGTTGGTGAGAGTGAGGGTGAGTGAGAGGTTGGGGGTGTGGGGGGGTGAGGGTTAGGGTGAGGGTGTGAGTGGGGGTGATGGTGAGGGTGGGGGTGAGGGTGAGGGTGTCTGTGAGGGTGAGGGTGGGGATGGGGGTGTTGGTGAGGGTGAGGGAGAGGGTGGGGTGGGCATTAGAGTGTGGGTGTGCGTGAGGGTGAGGTTTGCAAGCGGGGTTCGGGTGAGGGTGGGGGTTAGGTTGAGGGCGAAGGTGAGGGTGGGGTTGAGGTTGAGGGTGAGGGTTAGTGTGAGGCTGAGGGTGGTGGTGCGGGTGAAGGTGCGAGTGATGGTGGGGGTGGGGGCACGGTGGAGGGTGGAGTGTTGGTGAGGGTGAGGGTGAGGGTGAGTGAGAGGGTGGGGTGAGGGTAGGTGTGGGGGTGAGAGTTAGGGTGAGGGTGTCAGTGGGGGTGAGGTTGGGAGTGGGGTTTTGGGTGAGGGTTGGGCTGGGGGACAGGATGAGGGTGAGGGTGGGGGTGGCGGTTAAGGTGAGGGTGAGGGTGAGGGTGAGGCTGGGGGAGAGGGTGAGGGTGCGAGTGATGGTGGGGGTCGGGGAGAGGGGGAGGGTGGGGTGTTGGTGAGGGTGAGGGTGAGTGAGTGGGTGGGGGTGAGGGTGGGTGTGCGGGTGACAGGTTGAGGGTGACGGTGTGAGTGGGGGTGTGGGTGGGGGTGATGGGAAGTGTGAGGGTTGGGGTGGAGGTGGTGGTTGGGGTGAGCGTGAGGGTGAGGGTTAAGGGGAGGGTAAAGGTTGGCGTGGGGGTGGGGGTTAGGGAGAGGGTGAAAGTTAGAGTGAGTTTGGGGGTTATGGTGAGGGTGAGGTGAGAGTGAGGGTGAGGGTCTGTGTGGATGTGGGGGTGAGGGTTAGGGTGAGCGTGAGGCGGTTGTTGGGGGTGAGAGTGAGGGTGGGGCTGGGGGTTAGTGTGAGTTTAGTTTGAGGGTGAGGGTGAGAGTGTGGTTGAGTGTGGAGTGGGGTGGGGGTGGGGGTGAGGGTAAGGGTGAGTGTGGGGGTGAGGCTGTGGGTTAGGGTTTGGCTGAGGGTGAGGTTGAGGCTTGGGGTGAGTGTGAGGGTGAGGGTGGGGGTGGGGTTGGTTGTAGGGGTTAGGGTGAGTGTGGGTGTGGGGGTGGCGGTGAGCGTGAAGGTGAGGGTGTCATGGAGTATAGGGGAGTCCAGCCCTGCACCCCTCTTCTCCTGAGTCACTGGGAGTCTCAGCCAGCCAGTAGAACAGAAGGTTTATTAGAGATGCCAAGAACACAGTCCAAACAGAGCTTGTCAGTACATCCAGGACCCCTCAGTTGGGCCCTTCCGGGGGGCAGGGAGCTTAGACCCCAGCTCGGGTCTCCCTGCATTTCATCCCACAGCTCCAAACAGGGGCAGGGAGGCCAAACCCTGTCTGCCCCTCTCCCCTCCTCTTCCCAAGCCAGCTCCAAACTCAAACTCTCCAACCCCGCCTCCCCCTTTGTCTCCTTCCCGGGCAAGGAGGTCACCCGATCCCATTGTTCCAGCACCTTCACCTCACACCTTTGCAGGGAAGGGGCCGGGCCGTCTGTTGCCAGGAGACAGGGCCATTTTCTGTCTCCAGGCCCCTGCCCACACCTGCCTTCTAGGGCACCACCTAGATACTCAAGCACTGCATAGGGGAAACAGAGTCACCCACACAGTACTCAGGGAAAACATTAACAACAGTCCTAGTTCGTCACAGAGGGTGAGATTGAGGGTTGGGGATGGGGTTAGGGTGAGGGTGAGGGTGGGGTGGAGGTGGGCGTTGGGGTGCGGGTGAGCGTGAGGATGAGAGTGAGGGTGGGGGTGGGGGTGAAGCTGAGGGTGAGGTTCAGGGTGGGGGTGAAGCTGAGGATGAGGTTGAGGATGGGGGTGGGTGTTCGGGTCAGGGTGAGGGTCAGGGTGGGGGTGAGGGTCAACAAATGGCTACGCAGATGGTGTCGGAGAGAAGGGTTTGGATTCTTTGACCATGGGATGGTGTTCCAAGAAGAAGGAGTGCTAGGCAGAGACGGGCTCCACGTGACGAAGAGAGGGAAGAGCATCTTTGGAAGCAGGCTGGCCAACCTAGTGAGGTGGGCTTTAAACTAGGTTCACCGGGGGAAGGAGACCAAAGCCCCGAGGTAAGTGGGGAAGTGGGATACCGGGAGGAAGCACAAGTAGGTGAGTGCAAGAGGGGAGGGCTCCTGCCCCATACTGGGATAGCAGGACGATCGGTGAGTTATCTTAAATGCCTATACACAAATGCAAGAAGCCTGGGGAACAAGCAGGGAGAACTGGAAGTCCTGGCACAGTCAAGGAATTATGACGTAATTGGAATAACAGAGACTTGGTGGGATAACTCACACGATTGGAGTACTGTCATGGATGGATATAAACTGTTCAGGAAGGATAGGCAGGGCAGAAAATGTGGGGGAGTTGCGTTGTATGTAAGAGAGCAGTATGACTGCTCAGAGCTCCAGTATGAAACTGCAGAAAAACCTGAGAGTCTCTGGATTAAATTGAGAAGTGTGAGCAACAAGGGTAATGTCGTGGTGGGAGTCTGCTACAGACCACCAGACCAGGGGGATGAGGTGGATGAGGCTTTCTTCCAGCAACTAACAGAAGTTACTAGATCACAGGCCCTGGTTCTCATGGGTGACTTTAATCACCCCGACATCTGCTGGGAGAGCAATACAGCGGTCCACAGACAATCCAAGAAGTTTTTGGAAAGTGTAGGGGACAGTTTCCTGGTGCAAGTGCTGGAGGAACCAACTAGGGGAAAAGCTCTTCTTGACCTGCTGCTCACAAACAGGGAAGAAATAGTAGAGGAAGCAATAGTGGATGGGAACCTGGGAGGCAGTGACCATGAGATGGTCGAGTTCAGGATCCTGACACAAGGAAGAAAGGAGAGCAGTAGAATACAGAGCCTGGACTTCAGAAAAGCAGACTTTGACTCCCTCAGGGAACTGATGGGCAAGGTCCCCTGGGAGAATAACATGAGGGGGAAAGGAGTCGAGGAAAGCTGGCTGTATTTTAAAGAAACCTTATTGAGGTTGCAGGAACAAACCATCCCGATGTGTAGAAAGAAAAGTAAATATGGCAGGCGACCAGCTTGGCTTAACAGTGAAATCCTTGCTCGTCTTAAACACAAAAAAGCAGCTTACAAGAAGTGGAAGCTTGGACAAATGACCAGGGAGGAGTATAAAAATATTGCTCAGGCATGCAGGAGTGAAATTAGGAAGGCCAAATCACACTTGGAGTTGCAGCTAGCTGGAGATGTTAGGAGTAACAAGAAGGGTTTCTTCAGGTATGTGAGCAACAAGAAGAAAGTCAAGGAACGTGTCGGCCCCTTGCTGAATGAGGGAGGGAACCTTGTGACAGAGGATGTGGAGAAAGCTAGTGTACTCAATGCTTTTTTTGCCTCTGTCTTCACAGACAAGGTCAGCTCCCAGGCGGCTGCACTCCGCAGCACGGTATGGGGAGGAGGTGACCAGCCCTCTGTGGAGAAAGAAGTAGTTCGGGACTATTTAGAAAAGCTGGACGAACACAAGTCCATGGGGCCGGATGCACTGCATCCGAGGGTGCTAAAGGAGTAGGCCGATGTAATTGCAGAGCCATTGGCCATCATCTTTGAAAAATCATGGCAATCAGGGGAGGTCCCAGACGACTGGAAAAAAGCAAATGTAGTGCCCATCTTTAAAAAAGGGAAGAAGGAAGATCCGGGGAACTACAGGCCAGTCAGTCTCACCTCAATCCCTGGAAAAATCATGGAACAGGTCCTCAAGGAATCAATTCTGAACCACTTAAAGGAGGGGAAAGTGATCAGGAACAGTCAGCATGGATTCACCAAGGGCAAGTCATGCCTGACTAACCTAATTGCCTTCTATGATGAGATAACTGGCTCTGTGGATGAGGGGAAAGCAGTGGATGTGCTATTTCTTGACTTTAGCAAAGCTTTTGATACAGTCTCGCACAGTGTTCTTGCCAGCAAGTTAAAGAAGTATGGGCTGGATGAATGGACGGTAAGGTGGATAGAAAACTGGCTGGATGGTCGTGCTCAACGGGTAGTGATCAATGGCTCCATGTCTAGTTGGCAGCCGGTATCAAGTGGAGTGCCCCAAGGGTCGGTGCTGGGGACGGTTTTGTTCAATATCTTCCTCAACGACCTGGAGGATGGCGTGGACTGCACCCTTAGCAAGTTTGCAGATGACACTAAACTGGGAGGAGTGGTTGATACACTGGAGGGTAGGGACAGGATACAGAGGGACCTAGACAAATTAGAGGATTGGGCCAAAAGAAATCTGATGAGGTTCAACAAGGAGAAGTGCAGAGTCCTGCACTTAGGATGGAAGAATCCCATGCACTGCTACAGACTAGGGACCGAATGGCTGGGCAGCAGTTCTGCAGAAAAGGACCTAGGGGTTACAGTGGACGAAAAGCTGAATATGAGTCAACAGTGTGCCCTTGTTGCCAAGAAGGCTAACGGCATTTTGGGCTGTATAAGTAGGGGCATTTCCAGCAGATCGAGGGACGTGATTATTCCCCTCTATTCGGCACTGGTGAGGCCTCATTTGGAGTACTGTGTCCAGTTTTGGGCCCCACACTACAAAAAGGATGTGGCTAAATTGGAAAGAGTCCAACGGAGGGCAACAAACATGATTAGGGGGCTGGAGCACATGACTTATGAGGAGAGGCTGAGGGAACTGGGATTGTTTAGCCTGCAGAAGAGAAGACTGAGGGGGGATTTGATAGCTGCTTTCAACTACCTAAAAGGGGGTTCCAAAGAGGATGGATCTAGACTGTTCTCAGTGGTAGAAGAAGACAGAACAAGGACTAATGGTCTCAAGTTGCAGAGGGGTAGGTTTAGGTTGGATATTAGGAAAAACTTTTTCACTAGTAGGGTGGTGAAGCACTGGAATGGGTTACCTAGGGAGGTGGTGGAATCTCCTTCCTTAGAGGTTTTTATGGTCAGGCTTGACAAAGCCCTAGCTGGGATGATCTAGTTGGGGTTGGTCCTGCTTTGAGCAGGGGGTTGGACTAGATGACCTCCTGAGGTGCCTTCCAACCCTGAGATTCTATGATTCTATGAGGGTGAGGGTGAGGGTGAGGGTGGGGGTGTGAGGGTGAGGGTGAGGGTGGGGGTGAGGGTGGGGGTGAGGGTGGGGGTGTTGCGGATGATGGTGGGGGTGAGGTTGAGGGTGAGGGTGGGGACGCGGTGAGGGAGGGGGTTCAGTGAGGGTGAGGGTGGGGTTGGGAGTGTGGGTGAGGGTGTGGGTGGGGGTGGGGGTGAGGGTTAGTGGGCAGGTGAGGGTGTGGGTGAGGGTTAGGGTGCGAGTGATTGTGGGGGTGGGGGCGCGGGTGAAGATGGGTGTGTTGGTGAGTGTGAGTGAGAGGGTGAGGGTGTGAACGGGGTGAGGGTGGGGGTGGGGGTTAGTGTGTGGCTGATGGTGAGGGTGAGGGTGGGGGTGGGCTTGGGGTTGAGGGTGAGGGTGAGGGTGGGCGTGAGGGTGAGGGTGGGGGTGATGGTGAGGGTGAGGGTGGCGGTGGCGGTGACAGTGAGAGTGAGGGGTGGTTGGGCGTGAGGAGGAGTGGGGTGGGGGTGAGGGTGGGGTTTATCATTTGGCTGAGGGTGAGGTTGAGGGTTGGGGTGTGGGTGAGGCTGAGGGTGAGGCTCAGTGTGGGGGTTAGGATGAGGGTGAGGGTCATGCTGGGGGTGGGGGGTTGGGAATGAGAGTCGGGGTGAGGTTGAGGGTGAGGGTAGGGATGGGGTGAGGGAGGGGGTTGGATGAGGGTTAGGGTGTGGCTGGGGGTGAGGGTGAGGGTGAGGGTGTGGTTGGGGGTTAGGGTGAGGCTGAGGGTGAGGGTGTGGTTGTGGGTGGGGATGAGGGAGAGCGTGAGGGTGAGGGTAAGGGTGGGGGTGGAGGTTAGGGTGAGGGTTAGTGCGCGAGTGAGGGTGGGGGTGAGGGTTAGGGTGCGAGTGATTGTGGGGGTGGGGGCGCGGGTGAAGATGGGGATGTTGGTGAGGGTGAGTGAGAGGGTGAGGGTGTGAAAGGGGTGAGGGTGAGGGTGATGGTGGGGTTGAAGGTTAGTGTCTGGCTGATGGTGAGGGTGACGGTTGGCATGGGGGTGAGGGTGAGGTTGTCTGGGAGGGTGAAGGTGAGGGTGGGGGTGGGGGTGAGGGTAAGGGTGAGCGTGGGCTTAGGGTTTGGCTGAGGGTGAGGTTGAGGGTTGGGGTGAGGGTGAGGGTGACGGTGGGGGCTAGAGTGTGGGTGAGCGCGAGTGTGAGGGTGGGGTTTGGGGGTGGGGGTGAGGGTGAGGGTGTGGGTGGGGTTAGGGTGAGGGTTAGGGTGAGGGAGGGCTTGGGAATGGGGTTTAGGGTGAGGGTTAGGGTGGGGGAGATGGTGAGGGTGAGGGTGGCAATGAGGGTGAGGGTGACGGTGAGTGTGAGGCTCGGAGTGAGGGTAAGGGTGCGGGTGGGGTGCGTGTGA
>JBAIAC010000739.1:0-57500 GCA_037349315.1 Chelydra serpentina
CCTCGCCCGGCGCTGAGATGCGCCCACCTCTGGGGCGGGGCGGCTGGTTACCCAGGGACCCCTCGCTGGGTGCTGAGGGCACTTGGGGGCCGGTACTGACCGCCAGGGGAGGGCCCCTGCCCCGCTTCCCGCAGCGCAGCACCCCCCGGTGGCCTTGCGGAGCGCCCCACCTGGTCATTGAGCCAGTTGGGGCCGTAGAGCGTCTGCAGGTCGTCCATGCTCAGCACGTGGCGCTTGTAATTCACCCGGAAGCCCCGCACCATGGCGTTGCCCGGCATGCGCTGGTAGGACTGGATCAGCTGCTGCACTGTGCCTTCCTGGGGAGGGGGGAAGTGAGGCAGGCCTGAGAAGGGGACCCAGGAGTCCTGGCTCCCAGCCCCCCTGCTCTAACTACCAGCCCCCCACTACCCTCCCAGAGCCGGGGAGAGAACCCAGGAGTCCTGGCTCCCAGCCCCCCCTTGCTCTAACCCACCAGCCCCCACTCCCGTCCCAGAGCCGGGGAGAGAACCCAGGAGTCCTGGCTCCCAGCCCCCCCTGCTCTAACCCACCAGCCCCCACTCCCCTCCCAGAGCCGGGGAGAGAACCCAGGAGTCCTGGCTCCCAGCCCCCCTGCTCTAACCCACCAGCCCCCACTCCCCTCCCAGAGCCGGGGAGAGAACCCAGGCGTCCTGGCTCCCAGCCCCCCTGCTCTAACCACCAGCTCCCCACTCCCCTCCCAGAGCCGGGAGAGAACCCAGGAGTCCTGGCTCCCAGCCCCCCCTGCTCGAACCCACCCGCCCCCACTCCCCTCCCAGAGCCGGGGAGAGAACCCAGGAGTCCTGGCTCCCAGCCCCGCTGCTCTAACCACCAGCCCCCACTCCCTCCCAGAGCCGGGGAGAGAACCCAGGAGTCCTGGCTCCCAGCCCCCCTGCTCTAACCCACCAGCCCCCACTCCCTCCCGGAGCCAACCCAGGAGTCCTGGCTCCCAGCCCTGCTCTAACCCCTCCCGGGTACCTCTGTGGCGTGGAGAACTCTTGTTGGAAAATGTCCTCTAGCTTCTCCACCACCTCGTCCGTGCTGACGGGGATGAGGCTGCCGTAGGCTTGAAGGAACTCATCCAGAATACCTGTGGGGGGAGAGTAGCAGGAGAGAATAGCTGAGGTGACAGTGCTAGGCGCTGAGATGCGCCCACCTCTGGGGCGGGGCGGCTGGTTACCCGGGGACCCCTCGCCCAGCGCCGAGATGCGCCCACCTCTGGGGTGGGGCGGCTGGTTACCCGGGGACCCCTCGCCCGGTGCCGAGATGCGGCCACCTCTGGGGCGGGGCGGCTGGTTACCCAGGGACCCCTCGCCCGGCGCTGAGATGCGCCCACCTCTGGGGCGGGGCGGCTGGTTACACAGGGACCCCTCGCCCGGCGCGAGATGCGCCCACCTCTGGGGCGGGGCGGGCTGGTTACCCGGGGACCCCTCGCCTGGCGCCGAGATGCAGCCACCTCTGGGGCGGGGCGGCTGGTTACCCGGGGACCCCTCGCCTGGCGCTGAGATGCGCCCACCTCTGGGGCGGGGCGGCTGGTTACACAGGGACCCGGCGCTGAGATGCGCCCACCTCTGGGGCGGGGCGGCTGGTGACACAGGGATGCGTCGCACAGATTCACCTTGGCGTGCATGCGAAAAGCAAACCCGTTCCCATCACGGACGCTGATGAAGAACCCTCCCCCATGTCACCGCAGGGCAGGCTGCCTGCCTGAGTTTGCAGGCAGCCTGAAACCCTGGCTCACTGGCGCGTCAAGTCCCCCAGACAAGCTACCGGGAGGGGGGAGAATGGCGATGTTCACTCTGAAACCTAATGATGACGCCTGGTGACCTCTGGGTCTTAACTGAGCAGGGAAGCACTGAGGGTCGCCAAAGGGGAGGAAGCCAGGAAGTGGCTGTACTAGTCCCTCCCCTTCACCCTCCAGAAGCTGCCGAATGAAGCCGTGGCCTTCTCCCCTCCTTTATTAGGGCCTCCCCCCGCCGCATGGGGGCCACCCCCTAGCTCCTTACTCTGTACACAGGTGACGTGCTCCTCCCGCAAGGGGCTGGGCTGCGGCGCCTTCTCCCCGGGGGCGCCTCCTTGGCCCGGAAGAACTCCTCCACCGCGTGGGCCCCGCCGATGCTGCAGACGTTGCTGATGACGATGCTGGGGTCCGAGGAGGCCCCGGCCAGGGCCCCGAGGTCGCCGTCGGGGGCCAGGGAGGCGAAGCCGTTGGGCAGGGCGCCCGCGGGGCCTGGGCGGTGGGGGGGAGGAGACACGGGGCCCGTTACGCTGGGGGGGGGGGCAGGATGGGTATAAGGGGTTCCCCATGGGTCCAACTCCACCCCCTTTCCCGCCCCCACGCCGCCACCGCCTCCTGGTTACCTGGGTCCCCGTCCAGCGTTGGCGCCTCTCTCCTGCCCCCGGGGGGCGACCGCTCTGCCGGGAACCGGGCGCCCTCCTCCCCTCCCGCCTCCACGGCGCCGTCGGCCCGGGCAGCGGGGCGTACTGCGGGTACGGGGAGGAGCCGGGCTCCTCGCCCATCAGCGCCCCCAGCAGGCTGAGCCGGGGGGCGAGGGGGCGAAGGCCCCGCCCAGGTGGTAGTCCGATCGGGGCGAGGGGCGGGGCCGGAAGCGCAAGGGGCAGGGCCCCGGCTTGGCCCCCGCCCTGGCAGTCCTCCTCCTCCTCCTCCAGGGGGCAGCGTTTCAGGTCGTCGTCGGGCTGGGAGCCGGGGGAGAGGGACAGAGAGGAGCGAGTCCGCTTGGCACCGCCCCGCCGGCGCCCCCGGCAGGCCACCTTTGCCCCACAGCTTCCACGGGAAGGCCAGCGAGGAGCACTTGGAGTAGAGCAGCATGTGGAAAGCCCGCCGGGCCCGCTGGCGCCGGCGACAGCGCCGCCGGGGGGCCCCCAGGAGGGGCGGCCGCCCCTCGGCCCCGCCGGCGAAGGGCCAGTCCGGGCCGCCGCTCCGGGCCACCTTCTCCCCGGCGGTTTTGCTCCGGGCCCAGCCCGCGACGCGAGGCAAGTCCCAGGCGGCGGGGCCTCCTCCTCGCTGTCGAAACCCGGGGGATGCTCTTTGGTGTAGGCCAGCCGGCGCCCGCCTTCGAAGCAGCCGCCGTGCTTGGGGGCCGGGGGGCCGGGCGCCTCCCAGTCCCGGGGGGCCAGGCGCGGCCTCTCCCGCTTGGGGGGCTCGCGGAGCCCGGGGCCCACAGCTTCTTGGCCTGGATGGTTTCCTTCATGGCTGCGACGTGCCTGTAGGGAGCAGGGGGACAAGGGTCAGGGCTGCCGGGGAGACCTCGACGCACTGCGCCGCCCTCCCGTGCCTCAGTTTCCCCACTCTAATGGGCACCGAGGGAGGAGGGTGGCAGCACAGCCCACAACGGGGGAATCACCGCCAGCGTTAACAGGGGACCCGGATCCCGGCTGGGACCTGGCGCAACGGTCAGGAACTGCCCGGACCTTGTCCAAATCCAGTCGGGGCGTCTTGGCCAACTTGGAGGGATCCCTACACTGGGGTGGGGGGGGGAACCTCAATGCCAGGGGGACCCCAATGCTAGTCCCCACCCAGTTCGAATTCCTAGGCGCTACCGTAACGGACTCTCTTGAATCAGTTTAGGGCCGGTTTGGTCACATTTTTTCCCCGCTCCCGGACGGGGACCCATCGATACTGGACCAATTTGGGGGCCTCCACGCGTCTTCCGTTGACACGTCTATCCTGGGAGCGACACAGCTACGAGACACACGCGCTGGAGAGGTCACGTACCTACCGGCGAGACAGACGAACTATCGGGGACCCAGAGAGCGTCCGGGGTACGCTCGAAACCCCGGCTCTTTCGCCAGCGGAAATTGGGATTGTCTCACCCACCCCTCGTGCCTATATTTTATCCAACGTGTGTGTCTCTCTCTCTGACTGAAAGCTCTCTGAATCCCGCGTCCCCTTGCGGTGCCCACAACGCAAGGGCGTCGACTCATCGGAGAGGGGTCGGAGAAGAGCCGGAAGAAGGATTCAAAAACCCGCCTTAGACTGAGAGACTACCCGGGGCGGGGGGACAAATATTGCGTAACGGGCCTTCAATCTAGCAGGAGAAAAGTCTAACACCGTCCAATGGCTGGAAGATGGCGCTAGAGAAATTCAGAGGGGGAAAATGCTGTAAAACTACGGGGTGGGGGGGATATGTCAGAGGTCTCTAAAGTCATGACGGGTGTGGAGAAAGCAAATAGGGACGTGTGTATTGACTCCTCCTCCTAACACAAGAACTAGGGGTCACCCAATGCAACTAATGGGCAGCAGGTTTCAAACCAACCAAAGGAAGTAGATTTCTTCGCGCAACGCACAGTCAACCTGTGGAACTCCTCGCCAGAGGATGCTGTGAAGGCCAAGACTATAACCGGGTTCAGAAAAGAACTTGGAGAAGTTTATGAAGGATCGGTCCATCAGTGGCTATTAGCCAGGATGGTGTCCGTAGCCTCTGTTTGCCAGAAGCTGGGAACGGGCGACAGGGGATGGATCACTTGATGATTCCCTGTTCTGTTTGTTCCCCCTGGGGCACCTGGCCACGGTCGGAAGACAGGACACTGGGCTAGATGGACCTTTTGTCTGACCGAGTATGGCCGTTCTTATGAGAATAATTAAACACTGGAACAACTGACCAAGGGTCGTGGTGGATTGTCCGTCACCGACAAGGTTTAAATCAAGATCGGAGGCTGGGAATTCGGAGAAGGGGGGAGAACCTAACTGGTCTGAAGATAAGAGCTTCAGCAGTTTAAGAACGGGATTATCTGACGGGGTCGCCCTATACAGGAGGGGATCTAGTCTCCATGGGGTAAGAGGTCCCTTCTGGTTCTGTTGTACACCTACGGGGGCGGGGGGGGGAGAGACTACGGGGGGAGGGAATAGGATAGAGGTCTCTAAAATCATGACTGGTGTGGAGAAAGCAAATAAGGACGTGTTATTTACTCCTTCTCAGAACGCAAGAACTAGGGGTCACCAAATGCAACTAATAGGCAGCAGGTTTCAAACAAACCAAAGGAAGTATTTCTTCTCACAACGCACAGACAACCTGTGGAACTCCTCGCTAGAGGAGGCTGGTCGGATCTGGTCTGTGCAGTGCTGGAATCGCCAGACCAGGTCTGACCAGCCTCAGACGCTTCAAACAAAGGTATAAAAACCCTAGAAATGGGGGGGGATAAACTACCCCCTACAAATGTCTCGTCTTGATTTCCGATAATTAGAGATTGGCTTAAATCCTGAAGCACGGGGTAGGTTTAACTGCCCTTCCAAAACTCATTAGCGTTCACTATCCTAACTCTGGATATTCCATAGGGATGGCCAATCCCGCTTTGAATCCTGTTACATTGTTGGCCTGAAGCAGAGAGTTCCGCCGGTTAACCAGGGTGAGACAATATGTGCAAATGAAAAGGTGGCGAATTCAAACCTGCTCAAAGGAAATTCATTTCATGGATTGTGCCCTTGTTCTCGTCTCAAGACAGAGACAACTGAAGTTCCCAATCGGTCTTCTTTATCTCAATATGTTTAGGCGCGGCAGAATTTGATTCTTTTTTTTTTATAATTCCGATGTTTATTTTTCAGCCTTTCCCATGATTTTTAGCCATTAACATTTTCACAGTTGTGCAAAATGAGGGGTTACGGTGGGTTTTTTTTGTTAAATCTATTTCAAATTTTCACAGCTGGGAAATAATTTAATGACAGTAAAATTCGCGCTCCGAAAAGCTAAAGACTTACAACCGTTTAAAACACGGACTGTCAACAGCACATGGTCAAAACTGATTTAAGGCTATCGGCTTGGTCTAATTCTAGTGGTCAAGCGGCATTTTTCTTCCTTCGCCTAGCCGTAAATTTCAGTAATCACGGATGAAAATATTTGCTCATCAGTTTGCCGGTGTACTGTGAAATTGACTTTTCCTTAATCGCCCCAAGTCTAATTATTTTATGGACTTTTAGCATCTCCCCTCTCCTTTCGAAGAAGATTCTTTTAGACGACCGCTTGATTACAGTCCTGGGGAGACAATTCTGGGGACTAAATTCTTTAATGTAGCAGAGAAAGGCAGATCGAGATTTTAACGGCTGGAAGTTGAACGCCCAGGTCTGAAGGCAGTGCAGGAGTACGGCTGGCAATACCATGACCCCTCCCACCCCCTAAAATAACCTTGTGACCCTCTGCAACCCTTTTTGGGTCAGGGGTGGTGAAGCACTGGAATGGGCTCCCTAGGGAGGTGGTGAAATCTCCATCCTTAGAGGTTTTTAAGGTCAGGCTTGACAAAGCCCTGCCTGGGATGATCTAGTTGGGGTTGATCCTGCTTTGAGCAGGGGGTTGGACTAGATACCTCCTGAGGTCCCTTCCAACCCTGAGATTCTATGATTCTATGACCCCCAATATGAGAAACGCTGGTCTCCCCTGTAAAAATCTACGTAGAAGAGGGTAAAAGCACCCACAACACGAGGGGGAAACCGGATTTCACGGTCCGTGACGCGTTTTTCCATGGCCGTGAATTTGGTAGGGCCGTACTGATACAGGGACCAATTTGCAACCGTGAGGGGGAGTGGCCGTTGGAACAAACGCCGATCGATTGAACTCTTCCAAGCCAGGCCAGACGGCTTTCCGCAAGACGGTGCATAGTCCAACACAAGCTAGCGGGTAACATTTAATGGGGATATACTGGGTCAGCCTCATTGGATGATCTGGCCTTACGTTCCTTCTGGCCTTAAATCTAACAAGCTGAAAACTGGTATAAGCACTTTTCCACCGATATAATTGTGTCACACTATGCTACGACTTACTATTACCAGTATCGCTTGTTTCACTCCAAGAGAGTGTTTTTAAGATACTCCCGTTTCTCCGAAACCCTTTTATCCGAACCTCTGCATTACCCAAGGAAGGGATCTGGAGAACGCGGAGGTTCAGATCATAAAGCAGAGACACCCTGGGCAGGATTGAGGATGACAACCCCTGCTGCTGATTCAATTTCTCTGCACTCTCGCTAATTCAAATAAATTCCGGGTCCCCCAGGCGCTTCGGATAATCGGGAGCGTACCGGACCGGTACAAAGTTGGGCTTTTGCCAGAAAAACTGCGTCCAATATGTTCCTTTATACCGGTACAGCACGCCTAGTGTAGACACGACCTGCTGCGGAAATAGAGGGTCTCTTTAGAGGAATCTTTCCCTAGATGTGGCCTCCCGGTCATGGAGGAGAGGGGCAATGGGGAGGGGGGGGCACACAGAGCCATGGGCATGGGGGGAGATTGGGGGGCCCTGGCACGGGAGAAGACAGAATGGAGAGAGAATGGGGAGCCCTGGTACGGGGGCGAGAAGGGAATCGGGGTGCACACAGAACTACTGGCACAGAGAGGAAAATTGGGGACACACAGAGCCTCTGGCATGGGGGAGATTGAGGGACCCCGAGTATGGGGGGAGGGAGAGTGGGGGCATACAGAGCCCCTGGTGTGGGGGGGAATAATGAGGGACCCTGCCATAGGGGAAGGAGGCAATGGGGGGGGGGCACAGAAAGCCCCTAGCACGGGGAGATGCAGACAGAGCCCCTGGTATGGGGGAGATCGGAAGGGGGTCCCTGAAACAGAAGAGGACAGCAGATGGTCCCAGGGAGCTTGTCAGGGGGTGGGGAATGGCAGGAGGCAAGGAGCTGCCAGCGTGCCCAGCGAGCTCGACTGACCAAGCCGTGGCGGGTGCGTGCCCCCTCGTTTGTAGGACCATGGCACCGAGGGACCCGGGCAGGGACCGGGCCGCCAGGGTGCTAGGCCGCCGGACACACCCAGAACAGAGACGGGGGGCCCCGGCCCCGAAGATCTCACTGTCTCAGAGACGGCAGCGGCAATCTCCAGGGCCAGCGGGCGATGCCAGGCGTGGCGGGGATAGGGCGGCCAGGGCCGGGGCAGCCGGCAAGCCGGCGATCGAGACGGGGCAGATGCAAAGAGACGGGGCGAACCAGCGGCCGCCGGAGCCCGCGTTGGGGGGACGAGCAGCGTTCGCCGCGGCCAGGAGAAGGCGGCCGCCGCATGACGGAGACGAGTTCGCGCGAGGGACGGGAAAGGCAGCAGCAAAGTAGCGGGGTTTTGAAACTCAGGGGTCAAGCCCGGGGGTTTTGGGGAGGTCAGCGAACCCGAGTGAAGCCCACCCCGCAGCGCGGCCGTAACCCGCTGGGAGCCCAGCCGGACTCAGGCAGAGCCTAGGCGGGGAGGCAGAGGCCTGAGTCTAACCCGACGGGGCGTTTTGTAAGCGAAACCCCCCCACCCCCCGCCCCGACCCTGCAGCGAAGGGGCTGGCGAGCCGGGGAAGGGGGGGGGGGGAAGAGACTCGGGGAGGGGGGGGCCGCCTCTTCCTCCCCTTGTCACAGCGCTGGGGGTGGGGGGAGCCCGTCCCCCCCTGCACACAGAGGGCAACACGCTGGGGGCTCTGGGGCCCCCCCTGCCAACCCCACTGAAGCCCCCCCCCCCCAAGGCCCTGGGGGGAGGGGCTCTGCCCTGAGATCCCATCAGCCCCCCCCCCCCGCCCCCAGGGACTGGAGAAAATCAAGGGGAACTGGGGCGGGTGCAGGGGGGGGGGGAGAGGAGAGACAAAGCCTCTAACCCCCCCCACGGAGCGGGGGGAGGGGCGAGGTAGGGAGTTCGTTGCGGGGGGGCGGGAGGAGGAGGAGGAAAGCGGACCCAGTTGGGAGCAGGGCCTAGGGCGGGAGGGGAGAGGGGGCCTGCGGGGGGTGGGAGCAGTAAGGGGGGAGGAGCGGACCCAGTTGGGGACAGGGCTGCGGGAGGGGGGGCGCGGACCAGGGGGGGAACAGGCGCGGGGGGGGGCAGTAAGGAGGGAGGAGCGGACCCAGTTGGGGACAGGGCTGCGGGGGTGGGGGGGGGGGGAAGCGGACCCGGGGGGGAACAGGCGCGGGGGGGGGCGGGGCTGGTCACTCACTCACCCCCCGCCCCCCCGCCGAGCGGGGCCTCGCTCCGGCTCCCTGCGCCGCCGCCGCCGCCTCCCAGGACCCAGGAGCCGCCGGCGCCGCCCAATGGCGTCATCAACCCGCGCGCCCGAAGGAATTAAAAAAAAAAAAAGGGGGGGGGGGGAGGCCGCGCGCGCCGCGTCACCCCCGCCCCCCCCCCCCCGACGCAGGCCGCCGCGTCGCGCCGCGTCACGTCACGTCGCGTCCCCGGCTTCTCCGGCGCGCGGCGCCGCTCCCCGGCCCGCCCTCGCGCTGCGCCCCGCGTCACCGCGCTGCCCCCGCCCGCCCTTGGGCGGGGCCGCGGCTCCGCTCCTGGGGCTGTTACGTCACGGGGACGGCGTGCGTCACTCAGAGGGAAGGGGCGGGGCCTGGGAGAGGGAGCCTGTGAGGCCGCCCCAGGGCATTGTGGGACAGGCCGTCGCCCCAGGGCATTGTGGGACAGGCCGTCGCCCCAGGGCATTGTGGGACAGGCCGTCACCCCAGGGCATTGTGGGACAGGCCGTCGCCCCAGGGCATTGTGGGACAGGCCGTCACCCCAGGGCATTGTGGGACAGGTCGTCGCCCCAGGGCATTATGGGACAGGCCGTCACCCCAGGGCCTTGTGGGACAGGCCGTCGCCCCAGGGCATTGTGGGACAGGCCGTCACCCCAGGGCATTGTGGGACAGGCCGTCGCCCCAGGGCATTGTGGGACAGGCCGTCGCCCCAGGGCATTGTGGGACAGGCCGTCGCCCCAGGGCCTTGTGGGACAGGCCGTCGCCCCAGGGCATTGTGGGACAGGCCGTCGCCCCAGGGCCTTGTGGGACAGGAGGCCGCCCCATGTGCCCCAGGGCATTGTGGGACAGGCCGTCGCCCCAGGGCATTGTGGGAGAGGCGGTCACCCCAAGGCATTGTGGGACAGGAGGCCGCCCCATGTGTCCCAGGGTATCGTGGGACAGGCAGTCACCCCAGGGCATTGTGGGACAGGCCGTCGCCCCAGGGCATTGTGGGAGAGGCGGTCACCCCAAGGCATTGTGGGACAGGAGGCCGCCCCATGTGTCCCAGGGCATCGTGGGACAGGCAGTCACCCCAGGGCATTGTGGGACAGGCCGTCGCCCCAGGGCACTGTGGGACAGGAGGCTGCCACAGGGCATCGTGGGACAGAGGCGGTCACCCCAAGGCATCGTGGGACAGGAGGCCGCCCCAGGGCATTGTGGGACAGGCCGTCGCCCCAGGGCATCGTGGGACAGGAGGCCGCCCCAGAGCATCGTGGGACAGAGGTGGTCACCCCAGGGCATTGTGGGACAGGTGGTCGCCTCAGGGCATTGTGGGGATGCTGTGAAGGCCAAAAGTATAACATGGTTAACAAAAGAATTCGAGATCTTCCTGGAGGACAGGTCCACCAATGGCTGTTCCAGTTTGGAACAAAAAGGGAGACGTTTTAAAGTCCCCCCCGCAACACACAATGTCCAGAATGTTTGTTCTGGAGCCTTGATTTTATAATACCCCCCCCACACACACACTTCCCTCCAGCCTCCACACCCAAAAACGTTCTCTTCTACTAAGGCTGAAATGGAACGTTTTGACCTTAAGCGGGACATCCTTGTGGAGTTGTGTTGGAAGATGCTGTGGGAAACACGTTGCGTCTTAATGGCACTGGGAGAGATGTTCTGCTGGTTGACTAACGTGAGGGCTTTAGTCACAATTGTTCACACTTTCCGATGGCCAGTTTGAGGGCGCCAAGTGCCGGGAGAATTCACCCTGACTCGCTCCTTAGCGTTGGCCAAGATGGCCGCTCTCCTGAGGTCATGACGCCTGTTAACTAACCCATGCTGGGGTCGTGACTCCTTGCCGGAGAGAACAAGGCGTTAGAAGGCTATGCCGGACAGGGAACAAGAGGGTCCTTGGGAAACGGGGAGAGGCGTGCACGCACCCCCGAATGTGTGGGGAGACAGAGGGGCACCACTTAGAAGATGAGGGTTGGAAGGGACCTCAGGAGGTATCTAGTCCCACCCCCTGCTCAAAAGCAGGACCAACCCCAACTAGATCACCCCAGCAGGCCATGGAGTATCTTACCACTACTCCCGCACGGTGAAACCAACCATCCAGCAGGGCGGCTGTGACGCACCGCCGGGGTTGTGATCCTGGAACGGGGTTTCCCTAGGGAGGGGGGTGGGATCTCCATCCTGAGAGGTTTGGAAGGCCCGGCTTGACAAAGCCCCGGCTGGGCTGATGTGAGTTGGGATTGGTCCTGCTTCTGGAACGAGATGAGGTCTGGAAGGATCGTCCGCTTGGAATGCCACCACTGGGGCCCATCTGCGTAGGAAGGGTGGACGGGGGGCGGGGGGATACATCAGTTGTGCCAGTGTCTAGACACCTTGTTGCTGTGCTTCTCTATAGGGTCTTCTCTATAGGTTCTTCTCTGTGGGCTCTTCTTTTCTCTATGGGTCCTTCTCTATAGGTTCTTCTCTTTGTGGGCTCTTCTCTTCTCTATAGGCTCTTCTCTATGGGCTCTTTGCCTCTCTATAGGTTCTTCTCTATGGGCTCTTCTCTCTATAGGCTCTTCTCTTCTCTATGGGCTCTTCTCTCCATAGGTCCTTCTCTTCTCTCCATAGGTTCTTCTCTATGGGCTCTTCTCTCCATAGGTTCTTCTCTTCTCTATAGGTTCTTCTCTATGGCCCCTTTTCTTCTGTACGGGTCCTTCTCTATAGGCTCTCTATAAGTTATTTTCTTCTCTATGGGTCCTTCTCTTTATAGGCTCTTCTCTATGGGCTCTTTGCCTCTCTATAGACTCTTCTCGATGGGCTATCTTCTGTGTAGGCTCTTCTCTATGGGTCCTTCTCTATAGGCTCTTCTTTTCTCCATGGGCTCTTTTCTCTATAGGTTCTTCTCTTTATGGGCTCTTCTCTATGAGTTATTTGCCTCTCTATAGGCTCTTCTCTGTGGGCTCTTTTCTCTATGGGCTTTTCTTTTCTGTGTAGGCTCGTCTCTATGGGTCCTTCTCTATAGGCGCTTCTTTTCTCTATGGGCTCTTCTCTCCATATGCTCTTCTCTATGGGCTCTTCTCTCTATAGGTTCTTCTCTATGGCACCTTTTCTTCTGTATGGGTCCTTCTCTATAGGCTCTTCTCTATAGGTTCTTCTCTTCTCTATGGGCTCTTTGCCTCTGTATGGGTTCTTTCCTTTTCTATAGACTCTTCTCCTCTCTATGGGTTCTTCTACTATGCCCCCCCCCCATTTTTAGATGCATACATTCTCAGGTCACAATCTGTGGTCATGTAGGGGCCATTAAGCAACCGGACCCCGTATCGGGCACGTGATTGTCCTCTCCCGGAGAAAGAGGGGCATGCATTGGAGGGGCTTGTTTTGGTAGGGTTTTATTTAATAAATAAATGGGTAAATTTCTAGATACATTGTGATCTCCCTGGCCTGGCCTCCAGGCAGGAGGGTCTAGTGGTTAGAACGAGGGGGCTGGGAGCCAGGACTCCTGGGTTCTCTCCCCGGAGCTCCTTTTTCTCAGGAGCCACCAGCCCAGAGCCGTGATCCTCGTTCTGCAGCTTTGAAGTCGGACCCAGGGCCCTGGCACAAAGCGCCATAAAGATAAGGGCTGGCTCATGACCGAAATCAGGGCACTGCCCGGACCCCCGCCCCAAACCGAGAGAGCCACGCCCACCCAGGGATGATTCAGACACTGTGTCTCATACTCCCTCTACTGCGACCTCCCCATGGGTGAGTCCCTTACTGTCCAATGGATATTTCAGCACAGGGGAGCGGGTCAGGCAGAAAACCCTCACTGCCACTTCACCCCATACCCTACAGCTGCCCCCCCGCCACTCCCCTCCCGGCCCAATGAACATGCCCCCCGACTCCGACTCTGACGTTCCTGGGGGTGAGTGATTTGGACACAGACAGATATTTGTTCCCCATGGTTTTATTTCATACACCAGAGACTGGGGCCCGCTGGGAGACGGGGCCCCAGTGGATCTAGAGACACCCCCCCACAGCTGGTGAGCTCAGCCCCCCACTATCCTCATTCACACAGCCTTGCCTCACCCCCAAACCCACATAAACTGATAATAGGAAAGGGATTTTACAGGAGCATCTACGAAGGTTTACAGCAGAGGAGTGGGAACCAGGACTCCTGGGTTCTCTCCCCGGCTCGGGGAGGGGAGTGGGGGCTGGTGGGTTAGAGCAGGGGGGGCTGGGAACCAGGACTCCTGGGTGCTCTCCCCGGCTCTGGGAGGGGAGTGGGGGCTGGTGGGTTAGAGCAGGGGGGGCTGGGAGCCAGGACTCCTGGGTTCTCTCCCCGGCTCTGGGAGGGGAGTGGGGGCTGGTGGGTTAGAGGAGCGGGGCTGGGAACCAGGACTCCTGGGTGCTCTCCCCGGCTCTGGGAGGGGAGTGGGGGCTGGTTGGTTAGAGCAGGGGGGGCTGGGAGCCAGGACTCCTGGGTTCTCCCCCCAGCTTGGGGAGGGGAGTGGGGGCTGGTGGGTTAGAGAAGGGGGGGCTGGGAGCCAGGACTCCTGGGTTCTCTCCCCGGCTCTGGGAGGGGAGTGGGGGCTGGTGCTTAGAGCAGGCGGGGCTGGGAACCAGGACTCCTGGGTGCTCTCCCCGGCTCTGGGAGGGGAGTGGGGTCCAGTGGTTAAAGCAGGGAGGCTGGGAGCCCGGACTCCTGGGTTCTCTCCCCGGCTCTGGGAGGGGAGTGGGGGCTGGTGGGTTAGAGCAGGGAGGCTGGGAGCCCGGACTCCTGGGTTCTCTCCCCGGCTCGGGGAGGGGAGTGGGGTCTAGTGGTTAGCGCTGCGCCGTGGCGGGTGCATTTCCTTCCCGTCCCACGCAGCTGCCCGCGGCCAAGGCCGCGTCCCGGTCCCGGCTGCCCCGCGCCAGCTGCTCCAGGGCATCTCCTTCGAAGTGGAAGAAGTGCCAGCCCTCCGCGGCCGTGAGGTCCACGGCCCCCTGGCCCTGGTAGAAGTCGATGGCCCCTCGGTTCCAGTCCAGCACCACGAACTTCATCTGGGTGCATCTGTTCTCCACGCCGATCTGAGAAGGATCAACGGAGGGGGTGGCCGGGAGTCAGGACGCCTGGGTTCTTTCCCTGGCTCTGGGAGAGGAGTGGGGTCTGGTGGCTAGGGGGGGGCGGGGGGCTGGGAGCCAGGACTCCTGGGTTCTCTCCCCGGCTCTGGGAGGGGAGTGGGGGCTGGTGGGTTAGAGCAGGGGGGGCTGGGAGCCAAGACTCCTGGGTTCTCTCCCCGGCTCTGGGAGGGGAGTGGGGGCTGGTGGCTAGAGCAGGGGGGGGCTGGGAGCCAGGACTCCTGGGTTCTCTCCCCGGCTCTGGGAGGGGAGTGGGGGCTGGTGGGTTAGAGCAGGGGGGGCTGGGAGCCAAGACTCCTGGGTTCTCTCCCCGGCTCTGGGAGGGGAGTGGGGGCTGGTGGCTAGAGCAGGGGGGGGCTGGGAGCCAGGACTCCTGGGTTCTCTCCCCGGCTCTGGGAGAGGAGTGGGGGCTGGTGGGTTAGAGCAGGGGACGCTGGGAGCCAGGCCGGTGCCTCAGTTTCCCCCATGGTATAAGGGGGAAGAATTAATTCCCCGAGGGGGCTGGCTTGAAATCTGAGACCAAGGAACGGACCAGAAAGGGCAACGGGTCGAACATCCTGTTACCTCTGCAATTTTACTCATCAGCTTCTTGCCAATTCCTTTACCTGCGTGGGGAGAGAAAGCAGTCATTTAACAGCAGGGTCTAGTGGTTAGAGCAGGGGGGCGCTGGGAGCCAGGACGCCTGGGTTCTCCCCCCAGCTCTGGGAGAGGAGTGGGGGCTGGGGGTTAGGGCAGGGGGGTCTGGGAGCCAGGACTCCTGGGTTCTCTCCCCGGCTCGGGGAGGGGAGTGGGGGCCGGTGGGCTAGAGCAGGGAGGTCTGGGAGCCAGGACTCCTGGGTTCTCTCCCCAGCTCTGGGAGAGGAGTGGAGGCTGGTGGGTTAGAGCAGGGGGGGCTGGGAGCCAGGACTCCTGGGTTCTCTCCCCGGCTGTGGGAGGGGACCGGGGGCTGGTGGGCTAGAGCAGGGAGGTCTGGGAGCCAGGACTCCTGGGTTCTCTCCCCGGCTCGGGGAGGGGAGTGGGGGCCGGTGGGCTAGAGCAGGGAGGTCTGGGAGCCAGGACTCCTGGGTTCTCTCCCCGGCTCTGGGAGGGGAGAGGGGGCTGGTGGGTTACAGCAGGTGGGGCTGGGAGCCAGGACTCCTGGGTTCTCTCCCCGGCTGTGGGAGGGGACCGGGGGCTGGTGGGTTAGAGCAGCGGGGGCTGGGAGCCCGGGCTCCTGGGTTCTGCTCCTCTTTTCTGTGTCCCAGCTCTTCCCCTGGGGTGACGGCCTTGCAGGCATCGGTGGGGACCCCAAAATAATCCCGTTCTCCCCCCGTTCCATACCTCTGAACTCAGGCATGACGTACAGGTCTTCCAAGTAGATGTTCCTGCCTTTCCAGGTACTGTAGGTGAAGAAATAGAAACCGTACCCCACGACGGTGTGTCCTGCGGCGGGGAACAAAGTCCAACAGCTGCCCCCACCTTAAGCACCCCCAAATTCCTCATACTCGCCCAGCCCCGCCAAAGCCTACCCCACAGCCTGCAAGAAAGCCCTTCTCCACCCAGTCCCCAATTCCCCATCTCCCAGCCCCCCAAATTCCCTTCCCTGCTCCCAGCCCCCTCCTTCTCCATCCCCAAAGTTCCCCAGGCACCCCGCAATCTATCCCCAGCTCTGGGAGGGGAGTGGGGGCTGGTGGGTTAGAGCAGGGGGGCGGGAGCCAGGACTCCTGGGTTCTCTCCCCGGCTCTGGGAGGGGAGTGGGGGCTGGTGGGTTAGAGCAGGGGGGCTGGGAGCCCGGACTCCTGGGTTCTCCCCCTGGCTCTGGGAGGGGAGTGGGGGCTGGTGGGTTAGAGCAGCGGGGGGCGGGAGCCCGGACTCCTGGGTTCTCCCCCTGGCTCTGGGAGGGGAGTGGGGGCTGGTGGGTTAGAGCAGGGGGCGCTGGGAGCCAGGACTCCTGGGTTCTCTCCCGGCTCTGGGGCGAGGGGGGACCTGGAGGCTGTTTTATGGGGCTCCCCTACATGGAAAGGGTGAATCAGAGAGAATGAAAAATAAGCAAAGAACAGGATTTCTGCCCCCAAACTCAGCCCCCCACCCAATCCTCCCCGCTAGACCCCCGACCTCCACTTCTGACCCACCTGGACACAGAGCTGGGGTCAGGGAAGGTGCCGAGGGGGCGGAGGAGCTAAACTGGGATCGCTCATTGTGGGGGGGCTGGGTTCCCCCAATCTGCCATGGAGCGGAGTTGGGCTGGGCTGGCTTCTTGGGGACTGTCTGGGGGGGTATCCCCCGGGGTGTTGCGGGGGGGGGGGTGCATTACCGTCTCGACTCCGGTGCTCGGGCAGGACCTCCGCCACCAGACATCGGTAGAAAGGGTCGTTGGCGAAACCATCTTCCCTGAGCACTGGGGAGAAGATATTGGGGGTGGGGGAGACGTGGGGGGGGAGGGGAGGAGAGAGAACCCCGTTGTCAATCGCAGGCAGGACCCCCACCTCCCTGAACCCCCCTCACAGCCCCCCCGGCCCAAATTGGGGCAGTCTCAAACCCCCACTCTCTCTCCCCACCTGTCCCGGAAGAGGGGGTGCACGCCCAGGTCCCAACGGGGGAGGGAGGTATCGGGGGGGGGGGGGGGGCTGAGCTCACCTTGGTCGCTGATTTGTACCTGGTCCGGGAGCTTCTCAAAGACTGCCAACTCCTGGGGGGGCAAATAGGGGACCCCTCAATCAGCCCCCCCCCACTCCTTCCCCCCCTGAACCAGCCCCACAGGAATCTTCCCCCAATTCCCCTCTCACATCTCACCCCCCCACAATTCCTCCCCCAGTCCCTCCCAAAACCCTCCCTCCAGCCTCCGAGAAATCCCTTTTCCACCCAGCCCCCCCCGTTTCTCCCCAGCCCCAATTCCCCACCTCCTAGCCCCCCAATTTCCCTTCCCTCTTCCCAGGCTCTCATTCTGCATCCCCAGGCGCCCCCCTTCTCTCCCCGGCCCTGGGAGGGGAGTGGGGGCTGGTGGGTCAGAGCAGGGGGGGCTGGGAGCCAGGACTCCTGGGTTCTCTCCCTGGCTCTGGGAGGGGAGTGGGGGCTGGTGGGTCAGAGCAGGGGGGCTGGGAGCCAGGACTCCTGGGTTCTCTCCCCGGCTCTGGGAGGGGAGTGGGGGCTGGTGGGTCAGAGCAGGGGGGCTGGGAGCCAGGACTCCTGGGTTCTCTCCCCGGCTCCGGGAGGGGAGTGGGGGCTGGTGGGTTAGAGCAGGGGGGGCTGGGAGCCAGGACTCCTGGGTTCTCTCCTGCCCCCGCCCCCTTACCTTTATCATCCGCATGACCTCCGCGCAGTCTTCAGCCCTGCAGGGCCGGACCACACACTCCATGTCCCACCCCTCGCCGATCGCCTGGGTTCAAAGTCCCGGGGGGGGGGGGGGGGGCGGCGCTGGGGAGCTCAGCCTGCAGAGCCGGCGACTGGAGAGAGTTTCTTGTATTTCCCAGCATGCACTTGGCTCTGCCCCACACGCCCCGCCCCGTGCTACTTTCCATGGGGCACAATCCCCCTCCCGCCTTCAACACAGAACTAGCTCATGGAACCCAGGAGTCCTGGCTCCCAGCCCCCCCCTGCTCTAACCCACCAGCCCCCACTCCCCTCCCAGCGCCGGCGAGAGAACCCAGGAGTCCTGGCTCCCAGCCCCCCCTGCTCTGACCCCCACAGCCCCCACTCCCCTCCCAGAGCCGGGGAGAGAACCCAGGAGTCCTGGCTCCCAGCCCCACTGCTCTAACCCACCAGCCCCCACTCCCCTCCCAGAGCTGGGGAGAGAACCCAGGAGTCCTGGCTCCCAGCCCCCCCTGCTCTGACCCACCAGCTCCCACTCCCCTCCCAGAGCTGGGGAGAGAACCCAGGACTCCTGGCTCCCAACCCCCCCTGCTCTAACCCACCAGCTCCCACTCCCCTCCCAGAGCCGGGGAGAGAACCCAGGAGTCCTGGCTCCCAGCCCCCTCTGCTCTAACCCACCAGCCCCCACTCCCCTCCCAGAGCCGGGGAGAGAACCCAGGAGTCCTGGCTCCCAGCCCCCCCTGCTCTAACCCACCAGCCCCCACTCCCCTCCCAGAGCCGGGGAGAGAACCCAGGAGTCCTGGCTCCCAGCCCCCTCTGCTCTAACCCACCAGCCCCCACTCCCCTCCCAGAGCCGGGGAGAGAACCCAGGAGTCCTGGCTCCCAGCCCCCCCTGCTCTAACCCACCAGCCCCCACTCCCCTCCCAGAGCCGGGGAGAGAACCCAGGAGTCCTGGCTCCCAGCCCCCCCTGCTCTCACCCACCAGCCCCCACTCCCTTCCCCGGCACAGAATCATGCACAAGCGAGTTGACACCATTGTTTATTGGGAACGGTCTCGAGCCGCGCGGGGTCCCTGCCCCGAGGAGCCCCCCAGTGGCAGCTCATGCCCCGTGGCACCCCCAGGGGGCGCTGTGACTTGCCAGCACATTGAACTGCGGCGGGATTTGGAGTCTGGGCCGAATTCCAGGCGGCAGCAGGATTGAACCCGCAGGACGCCTGGGTTCCCTCTCCTGCTTTGGGAGGGGAGTGGGGGCTGGTGGGTTAGAGCAGGGGAGGCTGGGAGCCAGGACTCCTGGGTTCCCTCTCCGGCTCTGGGAGGGGAGTGGGGGCTGGTGGGTTAGAGCAGGGGGAGCTGGGAGCCAGGACGCCTGGGTTCTCTCCCCGGCTCTGGGAGGGCAGTGGGGGCTGGTGGGTTAGAGCAGGGGGGGCTGGGAGCCAGGACGCCTGGGTTCTCTCCCCGGCTCTGGGAGGGGAGTGGGGGGCTGGTGGGTTAGAGCAGGGGGGCTGGGAGCCAGGACTCCTGGGTTCTCTCCCCGGCCCTGGGAGGGGAGCGGGGGCTGGTGGGTTAGAGCAGGGCGGGCTGGGAGCCAGGACGCCTGGGTTCTCTCCCCGGCTCTGGGAGGGGAGTGGGGGCTGGTGGGTTAGAGCAGGGGGGGCTGGGAGCCAGGACTCCTGGGTTCTCTCCCCGGCTCTGGGAGGGGAGTGGGGTCTGGTGGGTCAGAGTGGTGGGGCTGAGAGCCAGGACTCCTGGGTTCTCTCCTCGGCCCTGGGAGGGGAGTGGGAGTTAGGGGGTTAGAGCGGGGGCGGGGCTGGGAGCCAGGACTCCTGGGTTCTCTCCCCGGCCCTGGGAGGGGAGTGGGAGTTAGGGGGTTAGAGCGGGGGCGGGGCTGGGAGCCCGGACTCCTGGGTTCTCTCCCCAGCTGCCTCCTGGCAGGAGCTCTTCAGTGTGTCGCCCTCTCCGCCATCTCCCGCACGGCCCGCCCCTCGATGTGCCAGACGCTCCAGTTGTCCCTCGCCGTCACGTCCGCGGCGCCCAGTTTCCCGTACAGCGCCGTGGCCGGCCGGTTCCAGTCGGCCGACACGAACCGGAACTGGGTGCAGCCTCGGGCCAGCGCGAGCTGCGGGAGAGACGGAGCGGCAGAGCTCCCTTACTGACTCACCCGCTGGAGTGGGACCAGCGGCGGCCTATCCGCCCCCATGCCGGACGGCAGGGCTTGGCCCCAGCGGCGTCACCGGCTGACCCCAGAGCCACCGAGTTTCACCGTTAATCTCACCTTGGCCACTTGGCTGAGTAAACTGGTGCCAATTCCTTTGCCTGGGGAGAAAACCATAAATCGCTTAGCTCGGAGATTCCTACATCCCAGGGCCACTGCGACACCCCGGAGAGCCCACGCCAGAGGCCTGCCCCCAAATGTACCAACTTTACCCTCGCTTGGTACTGAGATGCGGCCACCTCTGGGGATGGGGGTGTTGGTTATAGAGGGACCCCTCGCCCGGTGCTGAGATGCGGCCACCTCTGGGGCAGGGCGGCTGGTTACTCAGGGACCCCTCGGCTGGCGCTGAGATGCGCCCACCTCTGGGGCGGGGCGGCTGGTTACCCGGGGACCCCTCGCCCGGCGCTGAGATGCGCCCACCTCTGGGGCGGGGCAGCTGGTTACCCAGGGACCCCTCACCTGGCGCTGAGATGCGCCCACCTCTGGGGCGGGGCGGCTGGTTACCCGGGGACCCCTCGCCCGGCGCCGAGATGCGCCCACCTCTGGGGCGGGGCGGCTGCTTACACGGGGACCCCTCGCCCGGCGCTGAGATGCGCCCACCTCTGGGGCGGGGCGGCTGCTTACACGGGGACCCCTCGCCCGGTGCTGAGATGCGGCCACCTCTGGGGCGGGGCGGCTGGTTACCCAGGGACCCCTCGCCCGGTGCTGAGATGCGGCCACCTCTGGGGCGGGGCGGCTGGTTACACAGGGACCCCTCGCCCGGTGCTGAGATGCGGCCACCTCTGGGGCGGGGCGGCTGGTTACCCAGGGACCCCTCGCCCGGTGCTGAGATGCGGCCATCTCTGGGGCGGGGCGGCTGGTTACACAGGGACCCCTTGCTCACTGCTGATATGTGGGTTCAAACCCTGACCCTCCAGGTCTTGCATAAACAAGTCTTAATATTGTTTCCATGAAAGGCCGGACAGTCTAACAATATTAGTTTGGTGTCTGGGGAGAACGTCCCCTGCTGCCCTCCGCCCCGCTCCCTGCCCCACAACGCCCCCTAGGATCCCCGTGGGGCCAGCCCTGCCTACCAGGGGAGAGGGCCCCCCTGCTAAGCCCCCGCTCCCGTGCCGCCCCCTACCTCTGAACTCCGGCATGACGTACAGATCCTCCCCGAACACGAGCCGCCCTTCCCAGGTGCAGTAGCTGAAATAATGGAACTGATACCCGACGACCGTGTGGCCTAGAGAAAGCAGCGTCAGGGGCAGGGAGAAGGGCGCTCGATCCAGCAACGATTTAGCCCCTTGTATGGCTCGCTATGCGCCCACCTCTGGGGCGGGGCGGCTGGTTACCCGGGAACTCCTCATCCGGCGCTGAGATGCGCCCACCTCTGGGGCGGGGCGGCTGGTTACCCGGGAACTCCTCATCCGGCGCTGAGAGGCGCCCACCTCTGGGGCGGGGCGGCTGGTTACCCGGGGACCCCTCGCCCGGCGCTGAGATGCGCCCACCTCTGGGGCGGGGCGGCTGGTTACCCGGGGACCCCTCGCCAGGCCCTGAGATGCGCCCACCTCTGGGGCGTGGCGGCAGGTTACCCAGGGACCCCTCGCCCGGCGCTGAGATGCGCCCACCTCTGGGGCGTGGCGGCTGGTTACCCGGGGACCCCTCGCCCGGCGCTGAGATGCGCCCACCTCTGGGGCGTGGCGGCTGGTTACCCAGGGACCCCTCGCCCGGCGCTGAGATGCGCCCACCTCTGGGGCGTGGCGGCTGGTTACCCAGGGACCCCTCGCCCGGCGCCGAGATGCGCCCACCTCTGGGGCGGGGCGGCTGGTTACCCGGGAACTCCTCATCCGGCGCTGAGATGCGCCCACCTCTGGGGCGGGGTCTGACATAAGCTGCACTCTATGGAGAGCAGAACAGCGCCCCCTGCTGAGCCCCCCACCCTGCGGGCACATGAATCTCCCATCTAAACACTGCTTCGCCCTCCCCCCACCCCTCAAAGAAATTCCCATCTGTCACCGTCTTTGCTCCTCTGCTCAGGGGGGACTTCGGCCACCAGACAGCCGAACTTGGGGTGCGCCCCGAAGCCGTCCTCCGTCAGCGCTGCAGAGAGAATGAACAGAAACGGGCTGGATCCAGGCGGGGCCGGGAGCCCGGACTCCTGGGTTCTCTCCCCGGCTCTGGGAGGGGAGTGGGGGCTGGTGGGTTAGAGCAGGGGGGGCTGGGAGCCAGGACTCCTGGGTTCTCCCCGGCTCTGGGAGGGGAGTGGGGGCTGGTGGGTTAGAGCAGGGGGGGCTGGGAGCCAGGACTCCTGGGTTCTCTCCCCGGCTCTGGGAGGAGAGTGGGGGCTGGTGGGTTAGAGCAGGGGGGGCTGGGAGCCAGGACTCCTGGGTTCTCTCCCCGGCTCTGGGAGGAGAGTGGGGGCTGGTGGGTTAGAGCAGGGGGGGCTGGGAGCCAGGACTCCTGGGTTCTCTTCCCGGCTCTGGGAGGGGAGTGGGGGCTGGTGGGTTAGAGCACGGGGGCTGGGAGCCAGGACTCCTGGGTTCTCTCCCCGGCTCTGGGAGGGGAGTGGGGGCTTGTGGTCGGAGCGGGGGGCTGGAATTCGGACAAGGAGTGGTGTGAAGTGACTCCCAGCTGACCCCCGGGCACTGAAATCCAACCCCGGACATCGCTTGCGGTACAGTCCCACTAACTTACCTTCGGGGGTCGTTTTGACCTGATCCAAAGCCTTGTGAAACATTGCCGCTTCCTGTTAAGAGACGACAGACCCTGTGGAACCAGCCGCCCCGGCCCAGAGGTGGCCGCATCTCTGCACCGGGCGAGGGGTCCCTGGGTCACCAGCCGCCCCGCCCCAGAGGTGGCCGCATCTCGGCGCTGGGCGGGGGGATCCCTGTGTAATCAATCGCCCCGCCCCACATTACATGCCCTGGATAATTTATGCCTTGATGTCCCCTTGTTAACATGCCCACAACTCTGCTACCCTGGAATGGGGATCTTTCCACCTGAAGCCAGGACTCCTGGGTTCTCTCCCCAGCTCTGGGAGGGGAGTGGGGGCTGGTGGGTTAGAGCAGGGGGGGCTGGGAGCCAGGACTCCTGGGTTCTCTCCCTGGCTCTCGGAGGGGAGTGGGGGCTGGTGGGTTAGAGCACGGGGGGCTGGGAGCCAGGACTCCTGGGTTCTCTCCCCGGCTCTCGGAGGGGAGTGGGGGCTGGTGGGTTAGAGCAGGGGGGGCTGGGAGCCAGGACTCCTGGGTTCTCTCCCCGGCTCTCGGAGGGGAGTGGGGGCTGGTGGGTTAGAGCAGGGGGGGCTGGGAGCCAGGACTCCTGGGTTCTTTCCCCGGCTCTCGGAGGGGAGTGGGGGCTGGTGGGTTAGAGCAGGGGGGGCTGGGAGCCAGGACTCCTGGGTTCTCTCCCCGGCTCTCGGAGGGGAGTGGGGGCTGGTGGGTTAGAGCAGGGGGGGCTGGGAGCCAGGACTCCTGGGTTCTCTCCCCGGCTCTGGGAGGGGAGTGGAAGCTGGTGGTATATCGTAGGCGGGGCTGGGAGCCAGGACTCCTGGGTTCTCTCTCCTCCTGTTGCTACTGCCCCTGGGCAGCTCCATTCCCTCGGGGCGCGACGACGCTTCCTGCCCCTGCTCACCCGAATCAGCCGCATCACATCCTTGAGGTCCCTCAGCACCCAGGGTCGGACGACATAGCTCATGGCTGCTGGCCTCTCTTCTCCTCCCTCCCACTTCTCGGCTCTTGGACTCTTGCCCTTTTGGCCGCATATGCAGGAGGAGGAGTCCTGGCCACCCCGAGAGCCCTCGGTGGCTGTGGTTCCCTATGGAGCCAGGAGGGGGCGCCAGGTAGGAGGCAATCCCACCGCCGACACCGACCAAACGGGATCCCACCGCTGCCACCAATTGGAATCTGAGTCACATTAGCCACGGCACCTCTCCTTCCTAGCCAGCGTGAGCCACGTAAAAGGGGCCAGCGGCCCCAGGTACAGGCGCTTCTGGCCCGGAGACCAGTGTGCAGTCATGAGTCTATGGGGCCAGACCCCCAGGTAACTCCTCTGGGGCCAAGCCCTGCCGTCTGGCATCGGAGCCGATAGGACGCCGCTGGTCCCACTCCAGTGAGTGAGTCAGTAAAAGGGCTCTGCCCTTCCCTCTGCCAGGGCGTGGTGAGAGCATGGAACTGAGCCCTCGGGGCGAGGACGGGGGGGCCCAGGAGAAGCTGGGGGCTGTACCCGTGGGGGAGCGTGGATCCAGCGACCCAGCCCCCCTCGCTTCTTCAGTCAGGTGTGTCAGGGACCTAGGCTGGCTGCGGGGCAAACACAGCGGCTGAGCAAACAGCGTTAACAAGACCCACGCCCTGGGTCAGGGCGGGGGCAGCAAACGGTCCGTGACTCGCACCCTCCGGCAGGGGCCGAGCAAACAGTTCAGTTGTGGCAAGCCCAGGCCCTGGCTCCGGAGGACGTGGGAGAGGGGGAGGCTGCCCCCCCCCCGCATGTAGGGTGCCGGGGGCAGGGACGCAGGCCCACCCGCTCCACCGCGGGGCCCTAGCCGCGGCCGAAGACCCGCTGCGGTGTCCACGCGGGATCCCGGCCGCAACACACGGACATCGGCTTTGGAAGTGTTGCAGCCAGACTAGGGTCGGCTGCCCCCCCGGGCGACATCCTACCTCCCCCTCTACGGGTATCTGGGTCCGGGCGGTGTCCAAGGGGGTCACATAGCGGGGTAACGGGCGAGCGGCTGGCTTGGTGGCGTCTCTGGGCTCGGGCCAGTCCTCGGGGCGGCCGCGGCCTCCCAGCCAGAAGCTACGTCACCGGTGTCCGGCCCCTCCCAAGTGAGCGCTGAGGTCGGGCTTGTACACGTCCGGCCCCGCGCCCTGACCTCTGCGGGGCGGGCCCCGGATTCCCTCTCCGGGGCGGCGGGGAAGCCGGCCGCCTCGCTACCGGTGGCTAGAGGGGTGTGGGGGAGGACACACCCCGTGTCAAACATACGATGATCAATTCTGAAAATCTGATTTCATCGTCTCGACGAAAAGGTTCTCCTGACCCCAAAGGAGCAAGCCCCAGACCCCAGGTCAAATCAGAACTTAGATCTTACCCCCAAATACACGCGTCTAGTCAATTCTTATTAACTAAACTAAAATGTATTAAAGAAAGACAAGAGAGAGGGAGTGTCGGTTAAAAGATCAGTCTACAGCCAGACTTGAGTTCAATTCTTGAGGCTCAGACACACCGCAGAGATGAGCTTGGGGTTGCCAAAGTCCTTTTAGAGGTTATAGTCCAATGCCCATATTCCCGGGGACGCCAGTCCGTGACTGGGGAATCTCACGCCTTATGGCTCAGCGTTTCCCCTTCTTGAAACCCAAAGCAGATCGGAGATGAAGACGGATCGTGTCCCAGGGTTTACATACATTTCCAGCAGCCTTTCGGCCTGAGAACACAATAGGCGTAACTTTTCTTCTCCCAAACATCCCGGCAATTAATCCATTAAACCGGTCGGACGCAGGTTATCATGACCTTCAAAGAGCCATAGAGACACTAATACTAGTTTAGTTAAGTGTTTTCCTGAATGTTAATACTCCTTTTTCGATCTTTGACTCGAAGCGATCGCCGTGGACACGACTTGTTTGCTTACATCGCAAGAGCTGAACAAACATCTACCCTTCTAGTGCTCACAATGCCGGCTGCATGTCAAAGCTCTGTTCATTTCCATCTCTTCCTAACCAGCCTTTAAAGTTTGGCCAAGGGTCAGGTCAGTCTGAGTTATTTAACTCTTTCTGGACCTGAGGTATTATATTACACTCATAACGTCACAGATGGATAGAGCAGGGTGGGGATGGATGGATGGATGGACAGAGCGACGTGGATTTGGATGGACAGATAGAAGTGGACAGATGGATGGATGGATGGACGGACAGAGCGACGTGGATTTGGATGGACAGGTAGAAGTGGGCAGATGGATGGATGGATGGATGGACAGAGCGACGTGGATTTGGATGGACAGATAGAAGTGGACAGATGGATGGATGGATGGATGGATGGACAGAGCGACGTGGATTTGGATGGACAGGTAGAAGTGGACAGATGGATGGATGGATGGATGGACAGAGCGACGTGGATTTGGATGGACAGATAGAAGTGGATGGATGGATGGATGGATAGCGCGACGTGGATTTGGATGGACAGATAGACGTGGACAGATGGATGGATGGATGGACAGATAGAAGTGGACAGATGGATGGATGGATAGATGGACAGAGCGACGTGGATTTGGATGGACAGGTAGAAGTGGGCAGATGGATGGATGGATGGATGGATGGACAGAGCGACGTGGATTTGGATGGACAGATAGAAATGGACAGATGGATGGATGGATAGATGGACAGAGCGACGTGGATTTGGATGGACAGATAGAAGTGGACAGATGGATGGATAGATGGACAGAGCGACGTGGATTTGGATGGACAGGTAGAAGTGGGCAGATGGATGGATGGATGGATGGACAGAGCGACGTGGATTTGGATGGACAGGTAGAAGTGGGCAGATGGATGGATGGATGGATGGACAGAGCGACGTGGATTTGGATGGACAGGTAGAAGTGGGCAGATGGATGGATGGATGGATGGACAGAGCGACGTGGATTTGGATGGACAGGTAGAAGTGGGCAGATGGATGGATGGGTGTCATCACGGGGTCCCCGGGCAACGCTCTGGAACTGCTCCCTACGAAGCCAGGCCGGACTCTGGGGGATCCTCCTCTCTCGGAGCCGACTGTCTCCAGGGCAAGATGCTTCCCCAGTTTTCCCCTTCCTGGGCCTGACCCCGGAGCATCCAGCCTGCCCTGCCCCACCGGGCGAGTCCCCCCGGGCGGGGTCCTGGGGGAGCCAGAGGACCCTGCCCCCCAGCTCCACAGTCAGATGTGACTCTCAGCTGGCCGGGAAAACAGAAGGTTTATTAGACAACAGAAACGAGCTTGTAGGTACAGAGAACGGGACCTCTCAGTCAGGTTCATCTTGGGGGGCAGGGAGGCCGGACCCCGGCTCTGGGCCTCCCTCCATGTCCCCAGCCAGCCCCAAACTGAAACTCTCCAGCCCCTCCTCCGGCCTTTGTCTCCTTCCTAGGCCAGGGGGTCACCTGATCCCTTTGTTCTCCAACCCCTTCAGCCGGCACCTTGCAGGGGAGGGGCCCAGGCCATCAGGTGCCAGGAGACAGGGCGTCGGCCATTCTCCCATCACACTGGCCCTCTCGGGCTCTGCGACAATCACACCCCCTGATCTCCCCACCTAGAGACTCAAGAAAAGCCTAGGGGAAACTGAGGCACCCACACACACACGTATTCAGAGGAAACATTAAGACCAGTCCCACTTTGTCACAATGGGTAGATGGACAGAGGTGCAGGGGGTTGGACGGACCGATGGGTAGATAGAGATGGACAGATGGGTAAATGGACGGGTAGATTGATATAGATGGATGGGTTGGTGGATGGATAGCTGTGTATGGGGATGGACGGATGGACGGGTAGATAGATATGGACAGACGGATGGACGGGTAGATAGATATGGATGGATATGCATAGATGGGTGAATGAACAGCTGGGCAGATGTGTATGGGGATGGATGAATGGATGGATGGATATGGATGGATGGACGGAAGGATAGATAAATATGGATGGATGGATGGACGGATGGATAGATATGGACGGAGGGATGGACAGCTGGAGATGAGGATGGACAGGCGGATGGATGGATAGATATGGATGAATGGACGGACAGATGGACGGACGGGTAGATAGATATGGACGGATAGACGGACAGATGGACGGGTAGATAGATATGGACGGACGGATGGATGGATGGATGGACGGGTAGATATGGATGGATGGATGCACGTATGGATGGACGGGTAGATAGAGATGGATGGATGGACGGATGGATGGACAGGTAGATAGAGCTGGATGGATGGATGGACGGACGGATGGACGGGTAGATAGATATGGATGGATGGATGGATGGATGGATGGGTAGATAGATATGGACGGACGGATGGATGGACAGATAGATATGGATGGATGGATGCACGGATGGATGGATGGGTAGATAGAGATGGATGGATGGACGGATGGATGGACAGGTAGATAGAGCTGGATGGATGGATGGACGGACGGATGGACGGGTAGATAGATATGGACGGATGGATGGATGGGTAGATAGATATGGATGGACGGATGGATGGACAGATAGATATGGATGGATGGATGGACGGGTACATAGATATGGATGGATGGATGGACGGATGGATGGGTAGATAGATATGGATGGACGGATGGATGGGTGGATAGATATGGATGGATGGATGGACGGATGGGTAGATAGATATGGACGGACGGATGGATGGACAGATAGATATGGATGGATGGATGGACGGGTAGATAGATATGGATGGATGGATGGATGGACAGATAGATATGGATGGATGGGTACATAGATATGGATGGATGGATGGACGGATGGATGGATGGGTAGATAGATATGGATGGACAGATGGATGGGTGGATAGATATGGATGGATGGATGGACGGATGGGTAGATAGATATGGACGGACGGATGGATGGACAGATAGATATCGATGGATGGATGGACGGGTAGATAGAGATGGCTGGATGGATGGACGGATAGAAAGAGATGGATGGATGTGCATAGATGGGTGGGTAGATAGAGATGGATGGATGGACGGGTAGATAGAGATGAATGGATCGATGGATGGATAGAAAGAGATGGATGGATGTGCATAGATGGGTGGATGGACGGGTAGATAGAGATGGATGGATGGATGGACGGGTAGATAGAGATGGATGGATCGATGGACGGATAGAAAGAGATGGATGGATGTGCATAGATGGGTGGATGGACGGATAGAAAGAGATGGATGGATGTGCATAGATGGGTGGATGGACAGATAGAAAGAGATGGATGGATGTGCATAGATGGGTGGATGGACGGATAGAAAGAGATGGATGGATGTGCATAGATGGGTAGATGGACGGATAGAAAGAGATGGATGGATGTGCATAGATGGGTGGATGGACGGATAGAAAGAGATGGATGGATGTGCATAGATGGGTGGATGGACGGATAGAAAGAGATGGATGGATGTGCATAGATGGGTGGATGGACGGATAGAAAGAGATGGATGGATGTGCATAGATGGGTAGATGGACAGATAGAAAGAGATGGATGGATGTGCATAGATGGGTGGATGGACGGATAGAAAGAGATGGATGGATGTGCATAGATGGGTGGATGGACGGATAGAAAGAGATGGATGGATGTGCATAGATGGGTGGATGGACGGATAGAAAGAGATGGGTGGATGTGCATAGATGGGTGGATGGACAGATAGAAAGAGATGGATGGATGTGCATAGATGGGTAGATGGACGGATAGAAAGAGATGGATGGATGTGCATAGATGGGTGGATGGACGGATAGAAAGAGATGGATGGATGTGCATAGATGGGTAGATGGACGGATAGAAAGAGATGGATGGATGTGCATAGATGGGTGGATGGACGGATAGAAAGAGATGGATGGATGTGCATAGATGGGTGGATGGACGGATAGAAAGAGATGGATGGATGTGCATAGATGGGTGGATGGACGGGTAGATAGAGATGGATGGATGGACGGGTAGATAGAGATGAATGGATCGATGGATGGATAGAAAGAGATGGATGGATGTGCATAGATGGGTAGATGGACGGATAGAAAGAGATGGATGGATGTGCATAGATGGGTGGATGGATGGATAGAAAGAGATGGATGGATGTGCATAGATGGGTGGATGGACGGGTAGATAGAGATGGATGGATGGACGGGTAGATAGAGATGAATGGATCGATGGATGGATAGAAAGAGATGGATGGATGTGCATAGATGGGTGGATGGACGGGTAGATAGAGATGGATGGATGGACGGACGGATGGATGGACGGGTAGATAGAGATGGATGGATCGATGGACGGATAGAAAGAGATGGATGGATGTGCATAGATGGGTGGATGGACGGGTAGATAGAGATGGATGGATGGACGGACGGATGGATGGACGGGTAGATAGAGATGGATGGATCGATGGACGGATAGAAAGAGATGGATGGATGTGCATAGATGGATGGATGGACGGGTAGATAGAGATGAATGGATCGATGGATGGATAGAAAGAGATGGATGGATGTGCATAGATGGGTGGATGGACGGGTAGATAGAGATGGATGGATGGATGGACGGGTAGATAGAGATGGATGGATCGATGGACGGATAGAAAGAGATGGATGGATGTGCATAGATGGGTGGATGGACGGATAGAAAGAGATGGATGGATGTGCATAGATGGGTGGATGGACGGATAGAAAGAGATGGATGGATGTGCATAGATGGGTGGATGGACGGATAGAAAGAGATGGATGGATGTGCATAGATGGGTGGATGGACGGATAGAAAGAGATGGATGGATGTGCATTGATGGGTGGATGGACGGATAGAAAGAGATGGATGGATGTGCATAGATGGGTGGATGGACGGATAGAAAGAGATGGATGGATGTGCATTGATGGGTGGATGGACGGATAGAAAGAGATGGATGGATGTGCATAGATGGGTAGATGGACGGATAGAAAGAGATGGATGGATGTGCATAGATGGGTGGATGGACGGATAGAAAGAGATGGATGGATGTGCATTGATGGGTGGATGGACGGATAGAAAGAGATGGATGGATGTGCATAGATGGGTAGATGGACGGATAGAAAGAGATGGATGGATGTGCATAGATGGGTGGATGGACGGATAGAAAGAGATGGATGGATGTGCATAGATGGGTGGATGGACGGATAGAAAGAGATGGATGGATGTGCATAGATGGGTGGATGGACGGATAGAAAGAGATGGATGGATGTGCATAGATGGGTGGATGGACGGATAGAAAGAGATGGATGGATGTGCATTGATGGGTGGATGGACGGATAGAAAGAGATGGATGGATGTGCATAGATGGGTGGATGGACGGATAGAAAGAGATGGATGGATGTGCATAGATGGGTGGATGGACGGATAGAAAGAGATGGATGGATGTGCATAGATGGGTGGATGGATGGATAGAAAGAGATGGATGGATGTGCATAGATGGGTGGATGGATGGATAGAAAGAGATGGAAGCTGGGGGTCAGAGTCCATCTCCGCTTGGCTGAGAAGCCACCTCGCAGGGGGGAGTCGGGGGCGGGGGGGATTTGTTGGGTCAGAGATTTTGCTCCCCCTCCCCCCGCTGATCACATGCTGGGGGGAAGGGATCGGTGTGGGGCAAAGATCTCGTGGCGGGGGCTGGCCGGGGGCCGGCTGGACAGGAAGGTAAAAATTACCCAGCCTGAAAACGAGATGGTTTAATGCTTAAGAGCTGGGAATGCAGGGGGCAGGACTCCTGGGTTCTCTCCCTGGCTCCGGGAGGGGGGCTGGTGGTTCAGAGCAGTGCGGGCTGGGAGCCAGGACTCCTGGGTTCTCTCCCCAGCTCTGGGAGGTGAGTGGGGGCTGGTGGGTTAGAGCAGGCGGGGCTGGGAGCCAGGACTCCTGGGTTCTCTCCCCAGCTTTGGGAGGGGAGTGGGGGCTGGTGGGTTAGAGCAGGGGGGGCTGGGAGCCAGGACTCCTGGGTTCTCGCCCCAGCTTTGGGAGGGGAGTGGGGGCTGGTGGGTTAGAGCAGGGGGGGCTGGGAGCCAGGACTCCTGGGTTCTCTCCCCAGCTTTGGGAGGGGAGTGGGGGCTGGTGGGTTAGAGCAGGCGGGGCTGGGAGCCAGGACTCCTGGGTTCTCTCCCCGGCTTTGGCAGGGGAGCGGGGTCAAAGTCGGGAAGTTTTCTCAGGCCTAGGGGGGAATTTCGAGTCACGTCCAAGGACCCCGAGTTGCCCACTGGCCTGATGTGGGGCACAGAGACGAACGTGGGGCACCTGGCTGCCGGGCACCTCGGCCCTATATTCTGCCCGTCTCTTAATTGGCGCCCCCGGCCTCTGGGCCCCTCCTTGGCCACCCGGCCGGGTCCCTTCGTCTCGGTTTTCCTGGCCACAGAGCAGGTGGCCCCGGCCTGTCGGGGGAGCTCAGCCGCCCCCCCCCCGCTCCCAGCCCTCCCCTGCTCTAACTCCCCAGCCCCCACTCCCCTCCCAGAGCCGGGGGGAGAACCCAGGAGTCCTGGCTCCCAGCCCCCCCTGCTCTCACCCACCAGCCCCCACTCCCCTCCCAGAGCCGGGGAGAGAACCCAGGAGTCCTGGCTCTGGGAGGCCCCCCTGCTCTAACCCACCAGCCCCCACTCCCCTCCCGGAGCCGGGGAGAGAACCCAGGAGTCCTGGCTCCCAGCCCCCCTGCTCTCACCCACCAGCCCCCACTCCCCTCCCAGAGCCAGGGAGAGAACCCAGGAGTCCTGGCTCCCAGCCCCCCCTGCTCTCACCCACCAGCCCCCACTCCCCTCCCAGAGCCAGGGAGAGAACCCAGGAGTCCTGGCTCCCAGCCCCCCCTGCTCTCACGCACCAGCCCCCGCTCCCCTCCCAGAGCCGGGGAGAGAACCCAGGAGTCCTGGCTCCCAGCCCCCCCTGCTCTAACCCACCAGCCCCCACTCCCCTCCCAGAGCCGGGGAGAGAACCCAGGAGTCCTGGCTCCCAGCCCCCTCTGCTCTAACCCACCAGCCCCCACTCCCCTCCCAGAGCCGGGGAGAGAACCCAGGAGTCCTGGCTCCCAGCCCCCCCTGCTCTAACCCACCAGGCCCCACTCCCCTCCCAGAGCCGGGGAGAGAACCCAGGAGTCCTGGCTCCCAGCCCCCTCTGCTCTAACCCACCAGCCCCCACTCCCCTCCCAGAGCCGGGGAGAGAACCCAGGAGTCCTGGCTCCCAGCCCCCCCTGCTCTAACCCACCAGCCCCCACTCCCCTCCCAGAGCCGGGGATGGAACCCAGGAGTCCTGGCTCCCAGCCCCCCCTGCTCTAACCCACCAGCCCCCACTCCCTTCCCCGGCACAGAATCATGCACAAGCGAGTTGATACCATTGTTTATTGGGAACAGTCTCGAGCCGCGCGGGGTCCCTGCCCCGAGGAGCCCCCCAGTGGCAGCTCATGCCCCGTGGCACCCCCAGGGGGCGCTGTGACTTGCCAGCGCATTGAACTGCGGCGGGATTTGGAGTCTGGGCCGAATTCCGGGCGGCAGCAGGATTGAACCCGCAGGACGCCTGGGTTCCCTCTCCGGCTCTGGGAGGGAAGTGGGGGCTGGTGGGTTAGAGGAAGGGGGGCTGGGAGCCAGGACTCCTGGGTTCCCTCTCCTGCTTTGGGAGGGGAGTGGGGGCTGGTGGGTTAGAGCAGGGGGGGCTGGGAGCCAGGACTCCTGGGTTCTCTTCCCGGCTCTGGGAGGGGAGCGGGGGCTGGTGGGTTAGAGCAGGGAGGGTCTGGGAGCCAGGACTCCTGGGTTCTCTCCCCGGCTCTGGGAGGGGAGCGGGGGCTGGTGGGTTAGAGGAGGGAGGGTCTGGGAGCCAGGACTCCTGGGTTCTCTCCCCGGCTCTGGGAGGGGAGTAGTGAGCAGGTGGCCCCGGGGGGAGCTCCGGGTGGGGCCTGGCCCCCGTTGGATGGACTCTCAGGTTCTCGAGGCGTCCCCAACTCCTTGGGTCAGGAAGGTCTCAGGTGCCCGCCCGGCTCTGCCTTCCTCTGCGATACAGCGCCGGTAAACCACGGCAGGGAACGCCAAATCCACCACAGCCCTGCCCCCTACCCCGCTCTAACCACTAGACCCCGCTCCCCTCCCAGAGCCGGGCAGAGAACCCAGGAGTCCTGGCTCCCAGCCCCCCCTGCTCTAACCCACCAGCCCCCCCTCCCCTCCCAGAGCCGGGCAGAGAACCCAGGAGTCCTGGCTCCCAGCCCCCCCTGCTCTAACCCACCAGCCCCCGCTCCCCTCCCAGAGCCGGGGAGAGAACCCAGGAGTCCTGGCTCCCAGCCCCCCTGCTCTAACCCACCAGCCCCCACTCCCCTCCCAGAGCTGGGGAGAGACCCCAGGAGTCCTGGCTCCCAGCCCCCCCTGCTCTAACCCACCAGCCCCCACTCCCCTCCCAGAGCTGGGGAGAGACCCCAGGAGTCCTGATTACAATTCCCCATATCAATGAAACCATCTATTTTTAGGGGGGCCCCCAGCAAGAATCACCCTGACTTTATCAGCCAGTCCCACACCAGCCCCCCAGTAAAAAAATGTTTGGGGGGCTGTGGCATTGGGAAAGCAGCTCCTCGAGTGACACCAGGGCCAGGGCTAAGCCCATCCCCATTGTCCCCCATCGCCCCCCCTCTTTAACCCCCTCTCTGGGAACCCCTCAGCCCCCCCCAAAACCTCCTCTGCCTCCCTGGGGATCCCCCGGGAGTTATGGACACCGCCCACTCCTCCCACCCCACCGGGACCCCCCCCCCCCCGAGACGCTCACTCCCCTCTGGGGAACCCCCATCCCCCCAACCCCTCTGGGCTCTGTGTCCCCCCCTCCGCCCCCCGCTGCGGCCCCTAAAATGGGCTCCGGGCCGCCAGTCTCCGCAGGGCGTCCTCTTCGAAGCGGAAGAGGGTCCAGCCCTCCTTGGCTGTCAGGTCCTCGCCGCCCTGCCGGGTCAGGAAGCCCATTTCCTTGGCCTTCCAGTTGGCCACGTGCATGCGGACCTGGCCACAGCCCTTGTCCACGGCCGCCTGCAGGGGGCAGCAAAGGGGGAGGGGTCAGACCCCCTGCTGCGGCGGGGAATCTCCGCTACTGGGCAGCAGTGCGGGGCATAAGACACAAGGAGGAGCATAGAGAGGGGTTAGACCTGCTGCTTCGGGGAGAATCTCTGCTACAAGGTGATAGTGTGGGGCATAGGACACAAAGAGGAGCAGAGAGAAGGGTTAGATCCGCTGATGCAGGGGAGAATCTCTGCTACCAGGGGGCAGTGCAGGGCATAGGACACATGGAGGAGCAGAGAAAGGGGTTAGACCTGCTGCTGCGGCGGGAATCTCTGCTACTGTGCAGCAATGTAGGGCATAAGACACAAGGAGGAGCATAGAGAGGGGTTAGACCTGCTGCTTCGGGGAGAATCTCCACTACAAGGCGATAGTGCGGGGCATAGGACACAAAGAGGAGCAGAGAGAAGGGTTAGATCCGCTGATGCAGGGGAGAATCTCCGCTACCAGGGGGCAGTGCGAGGCATAGGACACATGGGGGAGCAGAGAAAGGGGCTAGACTCCCTGCTGCTGGGGGGAATCTCCACTACCTGGCGGCAGTGCGGGGCATAGGACACACGGCGAGGGGGTGCGTGATGGTGGGGGTCAGAGGGCTGGGGTGTCTCTCACACACAGGCTAGTCACCCCACTCCTTGCCCATCGCTGAAGTACCGAGGCCTCAGCCGATCCGGGTTGGGGCTGGTCAGACCAGTGGGGGGTACAAAGAGGGGTTCGCTCCCTAGGGCAGAGTTGGGGGGCTCAGGATGGGGGGTTAGAGATGAGCAGCCCCCCCCACCCGCCCCCAGTGACTGAAACTCACCTGGGCAGCCTTCTCTATCAGCCGCTTCCCGATCTTCTGGCCTGTGGGAGCAACAGAACTGAGCCCGGACTCCTGGGTTCTCTCCCCAGCTCTGGGAGGGGAGTGGGGGCTGGTGGGTTAGAGCAGGGGAGGCTGGGAGCCAGGACTCCTGGGTTCTCTCCCCAGCTCTGGGAGGGGAGTGGGGGCTGGTGGGTTAGAGCAGGGGAGGCTGGGAGCCAGGACTCCTGGGTTCTCTCCCACTCTCTGGGAGGGGAGTGGGGGCTGGTGGGTTAGAGCAGGGCGGGCTGGGAGCCAGGACTCCTGGGTTCTCTCCCCGGCTCTGGGAGGGGAGTGGGGGCTGGTGGGTTAGAGCAGGGCAGGCTGGGAGCCAGGACGCCTGGGTTCTCTCCCCGGCTCTGGGAGGGGAGTGGGGGCTGGTGGGTTGGAGCAGGGGGGGCTGGGAGCCAGGACTCCTGGGTCCTCTCCCCGGCTCTGGGAGGGGAGTGGGGGCTGGTGGGTTGGAGCCGAGGGGACTGTGAGCCAGGACTCCTGGGTTCTCTCCCCAGCTCTGGGAGGGGAGTGGGGGGCTGGTGGGTTAGAGCAGGGGGGCTGGGAGCCAGGACTCCTGGGTTCTCTCCCCAGCTCTGGGAGGGGAGTGGGGGCTGGTGGGTTAGAGCAGGGGGTGCTGGGAGCCAGGACTCCTGGGTTCTCTCCCCGGCTCTGGGAGGGGAGTGGGGGCTGGTGGGTTAGAGCAGGGTGGGCTGGGAGCCAGGACTCCTGGGTTCTCTCCCCGGCTCTGGGAGGGGAGTGGGGGCTGGTGGGTTGGAGCAGGCGGGGCTGGGAGCCAGGACTCCTGGGTCCTCTCCCCGGCTCTGGGAGGGGAGTGGGGGCTGGTGGGTTGGAGCCGAGGGGACTGTGAGCCAGGACTCCTGGGTTCTCTCCCCAGCTCTGGGAGGGGAGTGGGGGGCTGGTGGGTTAGAGCGGGGGCGTTGGGAGCCCGGACGCCTGGGTTCTCTCCCGGGCCCCGTACCTCTGAACTGGGGCCGGACGTACAGATTGTCCATGTAGAGGTTCCGGCCCTTCCAGGTGCTGTAGGTGAAGGTGGACAGGACGTAACCCACGACGCTGCCTCCTGTGGGGGGACGGCGGAGCCTTGGGCGGGGGCAGGAGCTGCCGGTGTCCCCCCCGGGGCTGGGGTGGCCCCGCGACCCACCCTCCCTCCAGCGACAGCAGCCGGTGGCTGTACGGGGCCCATGACACACAGGGAGCCATCAGCGCCCTAACCAGTGTGGGGCAGATACGCGCACACCAGCAGGGGGCAGCGTTGCACGAGAGGACGCACTAGTAGGGGGCAGTGTCGCACGAGAGCACGCACTAGTAGCGGGTAGCGTCTCACAAGAGCACGCACCAGCAGGGGGTAGCGTTGCACGAGAGCACGCACTAGTAGGGGGCAGTGTCGCACGACAACACACACTAGTAGGGGGCAGTGTCGCACGAGAGCACGCACTAGTAGGGGCACACACACCAGCAGGGGGCAGCGTCTCACAAGAGCACGCACCAGCAGGGGGCAGCGTTGCACGAGAGCACGCACTAGTAGGGGGCAGTGTCGCATGAGAACACACACTAGTAGGGGCACACACACCAGCAGGGGGCAGCGTTGCACGAGAGGACGCACTAGTAGGGGGCAGTGTCGCACGAGAGCACGCACTAGTAGGGGGTAGCGTCTCACAAGAGCACGCACCAGCAGGGGGCAGCGTTGCACAAGAGCACCCACTAGTAGGGGGCAGTGTCGCATGAGAACACACACTAGTAGGGGCACACACACCAGCAGGGGGCAGCGTCGTACGAGAGCACGCACTAGCAGGGGGCAGCGTCGTACGAGAGCACACACTAGCAGGGGCGTCGCCGCACAAGAGCACGCACTAGCAGGGGGCAGCGTCGCACGCGCACACACCAGCAGCGGCCAGAGTTGCACGAGGGCACACACCAGCAGGGGGCAACGTCGCACGTGCACACACCAGCAGCGGCCAGCGTTGCACGAGCGCACGCACCAGCAGGGGGTAGCATCGCACGAGCGCTCACACCTACCCTCCTTGTTGGTCTGCCCGGGGGGCAGTTCCGCCACGTAACAGTCGTACTGGGGGCGCGCCCCGAACCCGTCCTCTCTCAGCGCTGGGCCGGGGAAGGAGAGAGATGAGTCAGGGCCCAGCACGCCCCCCCCCCCGGCGTGGGAAAGGGGGGCATCGGAGTGGGGCACTGGGGGGGCGCTGCTGAATGGGAGGGAGCCAGAGCCATGGGGCAAGGGGTGTGCAGAGACAGAGACCCCCCCAAACTGCTAGGACCCCCTCCCCTCTGCCCAGGCCCCCTCCCCCTCTGCAAGGACCCCTCCCCTGCTACCCCCATCCCTCCCCCTCTGCTCGGACCCCGCCCCCATCCCTCCTCCTCTGCTCGGACCCCTCCCCCTCTGCCCCACACATTCCCCCCCCCCCCGGGCTCTTACCTTCCAGGGTGACTTTCACATCACTGGGGGGCACCTTGTAATCGACGGCAATGTCCTGCAACAGACAGCCCCCACCTGAGCGCCCCAGAGCTGCCGCTGCCCCCCGGGGCCCCAGCCCGCTGGCGACCCCCATCTTGAGCCTCTCTCTGCCCCGATCTCTGGACTCCTGGGTTCTCTCCCCGGCTCTGGGAGGGGAGTGGGGCCTGGTGGGTCAGAGCAGGGGGGGCTGGGAACCAGGACTCCTGGGTTCTCTCCCCGGCTCTGGGAGGGGAGTGGGAGCTGGTGGGTCAGAGCAGGGGGGGCTGGGAGCCAGGACTCCTGGGTTCTCTCCCCGACTCTGGGAGGGGAGTGGGGGCTGGTGGGTTAGAGCAGGGGGGGCTGGGAGCCAGGACTCCTGGGTTCTCTCCCCGGCTCTGGGAGGGGAGTGGGGGCTGGTGGGTTAGAGCAGGGGGGGCTGGGAGCCAGGACGCCTGGGTTCTCTCCCCGGCTCTGGGAGGGGAGTGGGGCCTGGTGGGTCAGAGCAGGGGGGGCTGGGAACCAGGACTCCTGGGTTCTCTCCCCGGCTCTGGGAGGGGAGTGGGGGCTGGTGGGTCAGAGCAGGGGGGGCTGGGAGCCAGGACTCCTGGGTTCTCTCCCCAGCTCTGGGAGGGGAGTGGGGGCTGGTGGGTTGGGGGGGTGTGGGCTGGGAGCCAGGACCCCCCTCCCCTCCCTTACCTTGATCAGCTGCAGGATGGCCTTGCAGTCCTTCACCGTGCAGGGCCGGATGATGCAGTTCATGGTGCCGGCTCCCCCCCTCTGCCTCTTTCCCTTCCCGGCCTCTGGACTCCTGCCCCTTTAAGAGCAGAGGTGGGGGGGGGTGGTGTACTCAAAGTGCTGCCTGGGATCTTTTCGGGGGGGGGGGGGGTGGGGACAAGGCCAAGCGGCACATTTATTGGTAATGCAGGTCTCCATCCATCCTCTATCGTGTGCATCGCACTCACAGACCCACAAACACACCCCGGCTTGTTGTGGTTACCCACGGATTGCTGCCCTTACGGTCACTGGCCAGGTGGGTTAGACCGGGTGGCGCCGGGCTCCTGCCGAGCCGGATCGACGACACGACGAGACCCGGGGTCCTCTGCGAGACGCCCCGCTTCTCTAGCGGCTCCCCTCGCGCGCAAAGCGGTCCCGGCGGCAACATCTGGCTCTGGGGCCGTTGCGCCTTTGGGCGGCTTCGCTCTGGGGGTGGGCCCAATGCTGCAAAGAGGGGGTTTCCCAGAGAAGGGGCCGGCTCCTAACTCCCCGAGGCCGTCAGTGTGGCCGCTCTCCTTCAGGGAGCCCCCTTGACAAGCTGGATTGTCCTTGGGTCTGGCTTCCAGCCCTCTCCAACGGTGTGGAGGTGCCGGCCTTCCCCGCCTCATTCATTCGGCGCGGCAACTGGGGGGCAGGTCGGATTCTGCTCCTGGAAAACAGACATTTGTCTTCTGCTCTAACTATAGTGTCCTCGGGGGCTAGAACATCTGACAGAAAGTTGTCGACGAGTTTTCTGTATAGGGATCTAATGCAAAGTTCCCATAGGAAACAGGATCTAATACAAAGTTCCCATAGCAAAGGGATCTAATACAAAGTTCCCATAGGAAACAGGATCTAATACAAAGTTCCCATATCAATAGGGATCTAATACAAAGTTCCCATAGCAAATAGGATCTAATACAAAGTTCCCATAGCAAACAGGGATCTGATACAAAGGTCCCATAGCAAAGGGATCTAATAAAAAGTTCCCATAGCAAATAGGGATCTGATACAAAGGTCCCATAGCAAAGGGATCTAATAAAAAGGTCCCATAGCAAATAGGATCTAATACAAAGTTCCCATAGGAAACAGGATCTGATACAAAGTTCCCATAGCAAACAGGGATCTGATACAAAGTTCCCATAGGAAACAGGATCTAATACAAAGTTCCCATAGCAAACAGGATCTAATACAAAGTTCCCATAGGAAATAGGATCTAATACAAAGTTCCCATAGGAAATAAGGATCTAATACAAAGTTCCCATAGCAAATAGGATCTAATACAAAGTTCCCATAGCAAATAGGGATCTGATACAAAGGTCCCATAGCAAACAGGATCTAATACAAAGTTCCCATAGCAAACAGGATCTAATACAAAGGTCCCATAGCAAACAGGATCTAATACAAAGTTCCCATAGCAAACAGGATCTAATACAAAGTTCCCATAGCAAATAGGATCCAATACAAAGTTCCCATAGCAAACAGGATCTAATACAAAGTTCCCATAGCAAATAGGATCTAATGCAAAGTTCCCATAGCAAACAGGATCTAATGCAAAGTTCCCATAGCAAACAGGATCTAATGCAAAGTTCCCATAGCAAAGGGATCTAATACAAAGTTCCCATAGCAAATAAGGATCTAATACAAAGTTCCCATAGCAAATAGGATCTAATACAAAGTTCCCATAGGAAACGGATCTAATACAAAGTTCCCATAGCAAACAGGGATCTAATACAAAGTTCCCATAGCAAACAGGGATCTGATACAAAGTTCCCATAGCAAATAGGATCTAATACAAAGTTCCCATAGGAAACAGGATCTAATACAAAGTTCCCATAGCAAATAGGGATCTGATACAAAGGTCCCATAGCAAAGGACTTGATACAAGGTTGCATGAAAATAGCTTAACACAAGGTTATGTGGAGAGGCACAACGCCAAGTCATCTGAACTACAAAACAGCACCCTGCAAAGTCATGAAGATACTTAACACAGCGATGTATCTATGTTGTCGCAACACAAGTAGAGGGAGGCGTTGGGTCCCATCTCTGAGTCTGAAGGGGCTGCGAATCAGTTCCCTCCGGCGCCAGGAGGGGGCGCCTGGCAGGAAGGAGTCATCCCACTGCTAACACCAAGGAGAGGGGATCCCACTGCAGACACCAAAGAGAGGGGATCCCACTGCAGACACCAAAGAGAGGGGATCCCACTACTGACACCAGAGAGAGGGAATCCCACCCCACCACCAAACAGAGGGGATCCCACTGCTAGCACCAAAGAGAGGGGATCCCACTGCTAGCACCAAAGAGAGGGGATCCCACCGCTAGCACCAAAGAGAGGGGATCCCACCGCTACCACCAAGCAACCTCTGATTGCAAAGGAGCTTGGGAGACAGAGGGAAGGTGTCTCCCTCCAGAGGGAGCAATAAGGGACCTGGGGGTGGGGGGCAGGTCTGCAGCCACAGCTGGGTTTCGGATGGAGGAAATAGGGCCAGGTTTGAGGGTGGCCCTGGTCTGCACCGGGGGTCATGGGGAGCGAGGAAGGGCAGCATGTGCGGACAGATGGGGAACAAAAAGGGACCCACGGCTCCTGGGTTAGGGGCTGAGATCTGGGAGGGGAGGAGGGTGGGATTCAGGACTCCTGGGTTCTCTCCCCAGCTGTGGGAGGGGAGGGGGTTTTAGTAGGTCAGAGGGGGGCTGGAATTCAAGACACACTGGCCGCAAGCTATGGAGAGAACCCAGGCATCCTGGCTCCCAGCCCCCCTCCTCTAACCCACCAGCCCCCAGTCCCCTCCCGGAGCTGGGGAGAGAACCCAGGCGTCCTGGCTCCCAGCCCCCCCTGCTCTAACCCACCAGCCCCCACTCCCCTCCCAGAGCCGGGGAGAGAACCCAGGAGTCCTGGAGAGACCCATTCATGCATAAGGCCCCGAATGAGGGCCAAGGGTGAGTCTCAGAGCTGCTGAGTGTCACGGGACGTGTCAGTGCTGTGCCCTGACCCCTGCACCCCCCCTCCCCCCCCCCGGGCAAGGGACCCACGGCAGCTAGGTCAGCCACTGAGAATTCCCACCCCCTTCCCCACCCAAGCGAGACAGCACCTCAGAGGCAGCGCTCCCTAGAGGGGACAGGCCCCTGCCCCATTCCCCGCCCCCCCGAGCCAGCCAGTCCCTGCCCTGGGGGGGGTCTTTTTTATTTAGCAGTCAGCAGATTCCGATGTAAAACTTTAGCTGATGATTAACAGTAAATGACCAAATCTCGGGGCGAACATGCCGGCGACGGACACATGGAGAGACAATCCCGTACTTTAGGTCTCCCCGCCAGACCTAACTACCGGCCCCTGCTCTAACTACCAGCCTCCACTCCCCTCCCAGAGCCGGGGAGAGAACCCAGGAGTCCTGGCTCCCAGCCCCCCCTGATCTAACCCACCAGCCCCCACTCCCCTCCCAGAGCCGGGGAGAGAACCCAGGAGTCCTGGCTCCCAGCCCTCCCTGCTCTGACCCACCAGCCCCCACTCCTCTCCCAGAGCTGGGGAGAGAACCCAGGAGTCCTGGCTCCCAGCCCCCCCTGCTCTAACCACCAGCCTCCACTCCCCTCCCAGAGCCGGGGAGAGAACCCAGGAGTCCCGGCTCCCAGCCCCCTGCTCTAACCACCAGCTCCCACTCCCCTCCCAGAGCCGGGGAGAGAACCCAGGAGTCCTGGCTCCCAGCCCCCCCTGCTCTAACCCACCAGCCCCCACTCCTCTCCCAGAGCCGGGGAGAGAACCCAGGAGTCCTGGCTCCCAGCCCACCCTGCTCTAACCCACCAGCTCCCACTCCCCTCCCAGAGCCGGGGAGAGAACCCAGGAGTCCTGGCTCCCAGCCCCCCCTGCTCTAACCCACCAGCCCCCACTCCTCTCCCAGAGCCGGGGAGAGAACCCAGGAGTCCTGGCTCCCAGCCCCCCCTGCTCTAACCACCAGCCCCCACTCCCCTCCCAGAGCCGGGGAGAGAACCCAGGAGTCCTGGCTCCCAGCCCCCCCTGCTCTAACCACCAGCCTCCACTCCCCTCCCAGAGCCGGGGAGAGAACCCAGGAGTCCTGGCTCCCAGCCCCCGCTGCTCTAACCCACCAGCCCCCACTCCCCTCCCAGAGCCGGGGAGAGAACCCAGGAGTCCTGGCTCCCAGCGGTGCCCCCCCCCCCAACTCTAACCCACTCGACACCGGATTAAATGAAGCCAAAGGACCCGGTTTTACTGTGAACCAAACTGTGGGATTTATTCAGCCCCAGAAAACAAGAACAACCTCGCTGCGCCCTCTGGAGATCACAGGCAGAACTGACTCCATCTATCCCCCCGGGGTGTAAATCCGGAGTCACTCCGCTGATCCCCAGCGGGTGTGAACGCGATTGAGAGTGACTCCGGATTTCCAGCAGGTGTGAACGCTATTGGGGGCGACTCCGGATCCCCGGTGGGTGTGAACGCAATTGGGAGCGACTCCGGATCCCCGGCGGGTGTGAACGCAATTGGGAGCGACTCCGGATCCCCGGCGGGTGTGAACGCGATTGGGAGCGACTCCGGATCCCCGGCGGGTGTGAACGCGATTGGGAGCGACTCCGGATCCCCGGCGGGTGTGAACGCGATTGGGAGCGACTCCGGATCCCCGGCGGGTGTGAACGCGATTGGGAGCGACTCCGGATCCCCGGCGGGTGTGAACGCGATTGGGAGCGACTCCGGATCCCCAGCAATGGGTCCCGGAAGCCATGGGGCGGCGGTGGGGCTCACGGGAAGGGGTGCGCGGGGGGCAGGTTGTAGCTGGCGTCGAGGAAGATGGTGAGGGTCCCGACGCTGGTGAAGGTGATAAACGTCCAGAGGAAGAGACGGTCGACCACCATCGCCACGTACTGCCAGTCCTCCTTGAGCTGGGGGGAGATGGGGGGCAGGGGGAGTGAGAAGGGGGGCTGCCCCTTGCTGCCCCCTCACGCTCTGCTGAGTAGGCGTACCTAGTGACCCCTAACCTAGCCCCACTGATCCTCCTTAAGCCATCCCACCACCCCCTAAGTCTGCCCCATTGGCCGCCCCATAACCCTGCCCCATTGGTTGCCCCATAACCCTGCCCCACTGATGCCCATAAACCTTCCCACCGCCCCCTAAGTCTGCCCCATTGCGTGCCTCATAACCCTGCCCCACTGACGCCCATAAACCTTCCCACCACCCCCTAAGTCTGCCCCATTGGTTGCCCCATAACTCTGCCCCATTGTGGCCCCCAGCCCTGCCCCACTGAGCCTCATAAACCTTCCCACCACCCCCATAACCCTGCCCCATTGTGGCCCCTGACCCTGCCCCACTGACCCCCATAAACCTCTCTCAACCCCCCACGACTGCCCCATTGGCCCCCCTTAACCCTGACCCATAGGGGCCCCCAACCCTGCCCCACAGATCCTCTAAACCTGATCCACTGACCCCCCCTAAACTTGACACGCTGGCCTCTAACCCTGCCTCACCAGGCCCCAAACCCTGCCCCACAACCCCCTAAATTTGACCCATTGGCCCCTAAACTTGCCCCAAACCTGCCCCCCCAAACCTGCCCCACTGAGCCCCCCCATAACCTGCCCCATTGTGCTGCTCATTCCCCCTTCCACGGGTACGGGCAAAGTCCCCCACTGCGCTCGGCGCTGGATGGACAGGCAAGCTCCGATCCCGGGGCGGGGCGTGGGGGGTGTTGGCTGGGGCCGGAGCCAGAGTCCACGGGTGATGGGCAGCCGGCCGGTCCCCACTCACCGTGTCGTAGTCCTCCTGGTCCTGCAGCTGCCGGGCGACGTAGGTGACGGCGTCCATGGCGGACTTGAGGTCGGGCGGCAGGACGAGGCATTCGCTGGGCCCCTCGATGAACCGCCGCAGGTCCTGGGAGAAGGGGTCCTGGTAGAACCTGAAGGGGCGACCGGGGCCCATGAGATGCGGCCACCTCTGGGGCGGGGCGGCTGGTTACATGGGGACCCCTCACCCGGCGCCGAGATGCGGCCACCTCTGGGGTGGGGCGGCTGGTTACCCGGGGACCCCTCGCCCGGCGCTGAGATGCGGCCACCTCTGGGGCGGGGCGGCTGGTTACCCGGGGACCCCTCGCCCGGCGCGGAGATGCGGCCACCTCTGGGGCGGGGCGGCTGGTTACATGGGGACCCCTCGCCCGGCGCCGAGATGCGGCCACCTCTGGGGCAGGGCGGCTGGTTACCTGGGGACCCCTCACCCGGCGCCGAGATGCGCCCACCTCTGGGGCGGGGTGGCTGGTTACCCAGGGACCCCTCGCCCGGCGCCGAGATGCGCCCACCTCTGGGGCGGGGCGGCTGGTTACCCGGGGACCCCTTGCCTGGCGCCGAGATGCGCCCACCTCTGGGGCGGGGCGGCTGGTTACCCAGCACCCGCCGCTGAGCCCCCCACCCAGCTCCCCGCCCTCCAGCACCCCCCACATCTGACCTGCTGGGCTTGGGGAAGAGGAAGTCACAGGTGGGTTTGCGGATGAAATACTCGTCGGTGCCCCGGTTGCTTTTCACCCCCAGTTCCCGTCGGGGGGCCGGGGGAGGCTTCAGGAGGGGCTCCGGTTTCGGCCGCTGCAGCCCCAGGTACCGTGGGAGCCGGTGAATGAAAATCTGCCCAGGAGAGAGAATCCAGAATCCCACCCCCCATGAGCCCCCGCCCTGGGGCTGGGGAGCCGGCGCCCCCTAGAGGGGACAGGCCCCTGCCCCATTCCCCGTCCCCCTGAGCCAGCCAGTCCCCGCCCTGGGGCCGGGTGGGAGCCGGCGCCCCCTAGAGGGGACAGGCCCCTGCCCCTTTCCCCGCCCCCCTGAGCCAGCCAGTCCCCGCCCTGGGGCCGGGTGGGAGCCGGCGCCCCCTAGAGGGGACAGGCCCCGCCCCATTCCCCGCCCCCCTGAGCCAGCCAGTCCCCGCCCTGGAGCCGGGTGGGAGCCGGCGCCCCCTAGAGGGGACAGGCCCCGCCCCATTCCCCGCCCCCCTGAGCCAGCCAGTCCCCGCCCTGGGGCCGGGTGGGAGCCGGCGCCCCATAGAGGGGACAGGCCCCGCCCCATTCCCCGCCCCCCTGAGCCAGCCAGTCCCCGCCCTGGGGCCGGGTGGGAGCCGGCGCCCCCTAGAGGGGACAGGCCCCTGCCGCATTCCCCGCCCCCCTGAGCCAGCCAGTCCCTGCCCTGGGGCTGGGGAGCCGGCGCCCCCTAGAGGGGACAGGCCCCTGCCCCATTCCCCGCCCCCCTGAGCCAGCCAGTCCCCGCCCTGGGGCCGGGGGGGTAAGGGGGCGGAGGGGGCGCGTTACCTGCCTGACCCAGAAGGGCATGTCGTGGGTGTTGGGCGAGCGGTGGTGGAGGTTCAGCACCACCACGCTGAGGATGACGGAGAAGGTCACCAGGATCATGGTGAACATGAGGTACTTGACAATGATGGGCACCGCCAGCGAGGTCTCCGGCACCTTGTCCGCCAGCAGCAGCAGGAAGACGGTGAGGGTGAGCAGGGCGAAGATGGAGAGGGTCATCTTCTCCCCTGGGCAGAGACCGGGGCATCAGCCGAGCCCGGGGGGGGGGGGGGACTGGGAGACCCGAGCCCATCTGACATGGCCTCTGGTCTCTCCCCAGTGACAGAGGATTCTGGTGCCCATCTAACATGGCCTCTGGTCTTTCCCCAGCGACAGGGGGTTCTGATGCCCATCTAACATGGCCTCTGGTCTCTCCCCAGCGACAGGAGCATCTGGTGCCCATCTAACATGGCCTCTGGTCTCTCCCCAGTGACAGAGGATTCTGGTGCCCATCTAACATGGCCTCTGGTCTCTTCTCAATGACAGGGGATTCATGTGCCCATCTAACATGGCTTCTGTTCTCTCCCCAGGGCAGTAGCATCTGGTGCCCATCTAACATGGCCTCTGGTCTCTCCCCAGTGACAGGAGTGTCTGGTGCCCATCTAACATGGCCTCTGGTCTCTTCTCAATGACAGGGGATTCATGTGCCCATCTAACATGGCCTCTGGTCTCTCCCCAGTGACAGGAGTGTCTGGTGCCCATCTAACATGGCCTCTGGTCTCTCCCCAGCGACAGGAGCATCTGGTGCCCATCTAACATGGCCTCTGGTCTCTCCCCAGTGACAGAGGATTCTGGTGCCCATCTAACATGGCCTCTGGTCTCTTCTCAATGACAGGGGATTCATGTGCCCATCTAACATGGCTTCTGTTCTCTCCCCAGGGCAGTAGCATCTGGTGCCCATCTAACATGGCCTCTGGTCTCTCCCCAGTGACAGGAGTGTCTGGTGCCCATCTAACATGGCCTCTGGTCTCTTCTCAATGACAGGGGATTCATGTGCCCATCTAACATGGCCTCTGGTCTCTCCCCAGTGACAGGAGTGTCTGGTGCCCATCTAACCTGGCCTCTCGTCTCTTCTCAATGACAGGGGATTCATGTGCCCAGCTAACCTGGCCTCTGGTCTCACCCAGGGCCAGGGAATCCAGTGCCCATCTTGCATGGCCTCTGGTCTGCCAAGGTGCCCATCTAGGATGGACTCCGGTCTGCTGAGGGAGACCGGAGTCCCGGCACTGGATTGCTCAGCGCCCCCGCAAAGGGGGCAGTTCCTGGGAGGAGAGGAAACCCTGGCCCCCGATTCCTGCCCCCCTGGAATGGGTCCAGCCCTCCCGCCTGCCCAGCACCCACCGGCGTCGGGGGGCAGGTAGAAGACGAAGATGGCCAGGATGGTGATGAGGATGCAGGGGATGATGACGTTGATGATGTAGAAGAGCGGCTTGCGGCGGATGATGAGGTAGAAGGTCACGTCCTCGTGCTGTGGATCCCCGGGCAGTGTGTTGCGCCGGGCTGGCTTGTGCCGGATCTCCCACTGCCCGTTGTCTGGGGGGCAGAGAGGCGGGTTAGGGGCCAAGGGGTGCCAGTCCGGACTCACCCCACTAGGAGTGGCAGGGGAGTGGGGCCCAGAGACAATTGGTGGCAGCGGTGGGATCACTACCCAGCATATGCAGGGATTGGCTGTGTCATGCTGTGTGGGTTGTGTCTGTGTGTCAAGTAACTCTGTGTGCGTGCTCGTGTGCGTGTGTGTGCGCATGGCGGGCTCTGTGTGTGTCACATTGTATGTGTGTGGCTCTGTGTGTGTTATGGCTTTGTGCGTGTGTCTCTGCGTTTGTGGTGCGGCTAGGTGGCATTCTGCCTGTGTGTGTTGTGGCTTTGTGTGTGGGTCACACTGGGTGTGTTTTGCTGTGTGCATCACAGTTGTGTGTGTGTGTTGCTCTGTGTGAGTTGTGGTCATGGGTGTGACAGTGTGTGTGTGTGTGTGTGTGTGTGTGTGTGTGTAGCTGTGTGTTGTGGTTGTGTGTTTGTTCCTGTGCGCATCACTCTGTGTGTGTTGTGGTCGTCAATGTGTGTGTGTAGCTCTCTTTCAGTGTGTGTGTTGCTCTGTGTGTTGTGGTGGTGTGTGAGATATGGCTCTGTGTGTGTACCTCTCTGTGTTTGTGTAACTCTGTATGTGTTGTGGTTGTGCATGTCTGGCTGTGTGTGTGTGACATAGAGAGATGGTCGTGTGTGTGTAGCTCTGTGCGTGTTTGAGATGACTGTATGTGTTGTGTGCATGGCTGTGCATGTGTAGGGGTGTGTGTGTAGCTGTGTGTGTGTAGCTGTGTGTGTGTTGTGGTTGTTTATGTGTGGCTTTGTGTGTGTGTGTAGCTGTAGGTGTGTGTGTAGGTGTGTGTTTTGATTGTGCATGTGTGACTGTGTGTAGCTGTGTGTGTGTTGTGATTGCACATGCGTGGCTCTGTGTTGTGTGTGTGTGTGTAGCTCTGTCTGTATGCATGTGTAGCTATAGGTGCATGTAGCTGTGTGTGTGTGTATGTGTAGGTGTGTGTTTTGATTGTGCATGTGTGACTGTGTGTGTGTAGCTGTGTGTGTAGCTCTGTGTGTGTGTTGTGATTGTGCATGCATGGCTCTGTGTTGTGTGTGTGTCGATGTGTGTGTGTGTAGCTGTGTGTGTGTACCTGTGTGTGTGTGCATAGCTCTGTATGTGGCTGTGCATAAGTGTCCGTGTGTAGCTGTGTGTGTGTGCATAGCTGTGTGTGTCTCTCTGTATGTAGCTGGGTGTGCACATAGCTCTGTGTACATGTCTGTGTGCCTCCATGTGTAGCTGTGGGTGTATGTTGCTGGGTGTGTAGCTGTGGGTGTGTAGCTTTGTGTGTCTCTGTGTGCAGCTGTGGGTGTGTGTAGCTGTGGGTGGGTGTTGTCGGGTGTGCGTGTACGGCAGCTCACTGATGAAGTTGTCTCTGTGTGTGTCTGTGTGTGGGTGTGTAGCTGTGGGTGCATGTGCGGCGCGGCAGCTCACGAATGAAGGTGCCTGTGTGTGTGTGTGTGTGTGTGTGTGTGTGTGTGTGTGTGTGTGTGTAGCTGTGGGTGTGTAGCTGTGGGTGTGCAGTGCGCCCGGCTCACCGATGAAGGTGTCTGGGTGTGTGTCTGGGTGTAGCAGTGTCTGTGCGGGTGTAGCTGTGGGTGTGCGGCATGCCTGGCTCACTGATTAAGGTGTGTGTGTGTGTGTGTGTGTGTGTGTGTGTGTGTGTGTGTGTGTGTGTGTGTGTGTGTGTGTGTGTGTGTGAGAGAGAGAGTGTAGCTGGGTCTGGGTCTGTCTGGGTGTAGCTGCGGGTGTGCGGCGTGCCCGGCTCACCGATGAAGGTGTCTGGGTGTGTGTCTGGGTGTGCGGCGTGCCTGGCTCACTGATGAAGGTGTCTCCCTCTCTCTCTGTTTGTGTGTGTGTGTGTAGCTGTGGGTGTGTCCGGGTGTAGCTGCGGGTGTGTCCGGGTGTAGCTGCGGGTGTGCGGAGCACCCGGCTCACTGATTAAGGTGTCTGGGTGTGTGTCTGGGTGTAGAAGTGGGTGTGTCCGGGTGTAGCTGTGTCTGTCCGAGTGTAGCTGTGGGTGTGCGGCGTACCCGGCTCACCGATTAAGGTGTCTGTGTGTGTGTGTCTGGGCATGTGGCGTGTCTGGCTCACTGACGAAGGTGTCTCCCTCTCTCTGTGTTTGTGTGTGTGTGTGTATAGCTGTGTCTGGGTGTGTCCAGGTGTAGCTGCGGGTGTGTCCGGGTGTAGCTGTGGGTGTGCGGCACGGCGGCTCACTGATTAAGGTGTCCAGGTGTAGCTGTGTGTGTGTCTGGGTGTGTCCAGGTGTTGCTGTGGGCATGTCCGTGTGTAGCCGTGGGTGTGCGGAACAGCAGCTCATTGAGGAAGTGTGATGAACTAGGACTGTTGTTACGGTTTCCCTGAGTACTGTGTGGGTGCCTCGGTTTCCCCTATGCAGTGCTTGACTATCTAGGTGGTGGGACAAGGGTGCATGATTGTTACAAAGCCCTAGAAGGCAGGTGTGGGCAGGGGCCTGGACACAGAGAATGGCTCTGTCTCCTGGCAACAGATGGCCCCGGCCCCTCCCCGGCAAAGGTGGGAGCTGAAGGTGTTGGAACAAAGGGATCAGGTGACCTCCTGGCCCGGGAAGCAGACAAAGGGGGAGGAGGGGCTGGATAGATTCAGTTTGAAGCTGGCCGGAGAAGAGGGGAGAGAGGCAGACAGGGTCTGGCCTCCCTGCCCCGGTTGGAGTTGTGGGGTGAAATGCAGAGAGCCCCAGGCTGGGGTCTAAGCTCCCTGCCCCCCGGAAGGACCCGACTGAGGGGTCCTGGATGTACTGAGAAGCTCTGGTTGGACTGTGTTCCTGGCATCTCTAATAAACCTTCTGTTCTACTGGCTGGCTGAGACTCCCAGTGACTCCGGGGAAGAGGGGTGCAGGGCCGGACTCCCCCACACTCCGTGACAGGAAGGTGTCCAGGTGTAGCTGTGTCTGGGTGTGTCTGGGTGTAGCTGTGGGTGTGCAGCACGGTGGCTCACCGATGAAGGTGGCTGGGTGTAGCTGCGTCTGAATGTGTCCAGGTGTAGCTGCGGGTGTGTCTGGGTGTAGTTGCGGGTGTGCGGTGTGCCCGGCTCACTGATGAAGATGTGTCTGGGTGTGTCTGGGTGTGTCCAGGTGTAGCTGCATCTGGGTGTGTCCGGGTGTAGCTGCGGGTGTGTCCGGGTGTAGCTGCGGGTGTGCCCGGGTGTCCAGCTCACCGATGAAGGTCTCTCTGTGTGTGTCCGGGTGTAGCTGTGTCTCTGTGTGTGTCCGGGTGTAGCTGCGGGTGTGTGGCGCGTCCGGCTCACCGATGAAGGTGTCTGTGTGTGTGTGTCCGGGTGTAGCTGTGTCTCTGTGTGTGTCCGGGTGTAGCTGCGGGTGTGCGGCGCGCCCAGCTCACCGATGAAGGTGTCTCTGTGTGTCTCCGGGTGTAGCTGTGTCTGTGTGTGTCCGGGTGTAGCTGCGGGTGTGCGGCGCGCCCGGCTCACCGATGAAGGTGTCTCTGTGTGTGTCCGGGTGTAGCTGTGTCTGGGTGTGTGTCCGGGTGTAGCTGCGGGTGTGCGGCGCGCCCAGCTCACCGATGAAGGTGTCTCTGTGTGTCTCCGGGTGTAGCTGTGTCTGTGTGTGTCCGGGTGTAGCTGCGGGTGTGCGGCGCGCCCGGCTCACCGATGAAGGTGTCTCTGTGTGTGTCCGGGTGTAGCTGTGTCTGGGTGTGTGTCCGGGTGTAGCTGCGGGTGTGTGGCGCGCCCGGCTCACCGATGAAGGTGTCTGTGTGTGTCTCCGGGTGTAGCTGTGTCTGTGTGTGTCCGGGTGTAGCTGTGGGTGTGCGGCGCACCCGGCTCACCGATGAAGGTGTCTCTGTGTGTGTCCGGGTGTAGCTGTGTCTGGGTGTGTGTCCGGGTGTAGCTGCGGGTGTGCGGCGCGCCCGGCTCACCGATGAAGGTGTCTCTGTGTGTGTCCGGGTGTAGCTGCGGGTGTGCGGCGCGCCCGGCTCACCGATGAAGGTGTCTCTGTGTGTGTCCGGGTGTAGCTGTGTCTGGGTGTGTGTCCGGGTGTAGCTGCGGGTGTGTGGCGCGCCCGGCTCACCAATGAAGGTGTCTGTGTGTGTCTCCGGGTGTAGCTGTGTCTGTGTGTGTCCGGGTGTAGCTGTGGGTGTGCGGCGCACCCGGCTCACCGATGAAGGTGTCTCTGTGTGTGTCCGGGTGTAGCTGTGTCTGGGTGTGTGTCCGGGTGTAGCTGCGGGTGTGCGGCGCGCCCGGCTCACCGATGAAGGTGTTCTCCAAGACGACGATCTCCCGCACCTCGCGCCCGGCCTCGTCCAGGGGGTGCAGCAGGCCGAGCTCGGCCGCCCCGTAGGCGTAGGACTGGAACACCATGGTGCAGTTCTGCCAGTCGAAGGGGAAGTAGGTCACCTGAGGAGGGGAGAGAACGTGGGCACAGCGCCCCCTGCTGGGCCCCCTCAGCCCGGCGCCCCCTGCTGGACCCTCTCAGCCCGGCGCCCCCTGCTGGGCCCCCCCAAACCACAGCGCCCCCTGCTGGACCCTCAGCCTGGCGCCCCCTGTTGGGGCCCCCCCGAACCACGGCACCCCCTGCTGGGCCCCCTCAGCCCGGCGCCCCCTGCTGGGGCCCATCCGAACCACGGCACCCCCTGCTGGGCCCCCTCAGCCCGGCGCCCCCTGCTGGACCCTCTCAGCCCGGCGCCCCCTGCTGGGCCCCCCCAAACCACAGCGCCCCCTGCTGGACCCTCAGCCTGGCGCCCCCTGTTGGGGCCCCCCCGAACCACGGCCCCCCCTGCTGGGCCCCCTCAGCCCGGCGCCCCCTGCTGGGGCCCCCCCGAACCACGGCACCCCCTGCTGGGCCCCCTCAGCCCGGCGCCCCCTGCTGGGGCCCCCCCGAACCACAGCGCCCCCTGCTGGATCCCCTCAGCCCGGCGCCCCCTGCTGGGGCCCCCCCGAACCACAGCGCCCCCTGCTGGATCCCCTCAGCCCGGCGCCCCCTGCTGGGGCCCCCCCGAACCACAGCGCCCCCTGCTGGACCCTCTCAGCCCGGCGCCCCCTGTTGGGGCCCCCCCGAACCACGGCACCCCCTGCTGGGCCCCCTCAGCCCGGCACCCCCTGCTGGGCCCCCTCAGCCCGGCGCCCCCTGCTGGGCCCCCCCCGAACCACAGCGCCCCCTGCTGGATCCCCTCAGCCCGGTGCCCCCTGCTGGGGCCCTCCCGAACCACAGCGCCCCCTGCTGGACCCTCAGCCTGGCGCCCCCTGCTGGACCCTCTCAGCCTGGTGCCCCCTGCTGGCCCCCCCCCCGAACCACAGTGCCCCCTGCTGGGCCCCCCTCTGCACCACAGCGCCCCCTGCTGGGCCCCTCTCAGCCCGGCGCCCCCTGCTGGGCCCCGTCTGCACCACGGCACCCCCCGCTGGGCCCCCCTCGGCAGCAGAATGCCCCCTCATGGGCCCCCTCAGCCCGGCGCCCCCTACTGGGCTCCCCCCTGCTGGGCCCCCCTCTGTCCCCCTCAGCACAGCGCCCCCTGCTGGACCCCCTCAGCCCGGCGCCCCCTACTGGACTCCCCCCTGCTGGGGCCCCCTCTGTCCCCCTCAGCACAGCGCCCCCTGCTGGGCCCCCTCTGTCCCCCGCAGCCCGGCGCCCCCAGCCCGGGGCTCAGCTCACCTGGACACTGCAGCTGCTGCGGTAGAGAGCTGGGGGGAGCCAGCGAACGGTCCCAGCGTGAGAGACCAAAACATTCACCGGCAAAGCGATGTCGAAATTCCCATCGTTACTGGAAGACAGAAAGAACGAGTGAGAAAGAAGTGTAAAAGAAAGAAAGAAAGAAAGGGAAAGAAAAAGAAAAGATGAGTGAGAAAGAGAAAGAAAGGGTTAGTGAGAAAGAAAGAAAGAAAGAAAGAGTGTGAAAGCAAGAAAGAAGGGATGAATGTGAAAGCAAGAAAGCAAGAAAGAAAGGGATGAGTGTGAAAGAAAGAAAGGAGGAGTGTGACAAAGAAAGAAAGAAAAGATGAGTGAGAAAAAGAAAGGGTTAGTGAGAAAGAAACAAAGAAAGAAAGAATGAGTGTGAAAGCAAGAAAGAAGGGATGAATGTGAAAGCAAGAAAGCAAGAAAGAAAGGGATGAGTGACAGAAAAAGAAAGAAAGAAAGAAAGAATGGATGAGTGACAGAAAGAAAGAAAGAAAGAGTGACAGAAAGAAAGAATGAGTGTGAAAGCAAGAATGCAAGCAAGAAAGGGATGAGTGTGACAGAAAGAAAGAAAGAAAAGATGAGTGAGAAAAAGAAAGGGTTAATGAGAAAGAAACAAAGAAAGAAAGAATGAGTGTGAAAGGAAGAAAGAAGGGATGAATGTGAAAGAAAGAAAAACAAAGAAAGAATGACTGTGAAAGGAAGAAATAAAAAAGAGAAAGAAAGAAAGAACGGATGCATGTGAAAGAAAGAAAGAAAGAAAGAATGAGTGTGAAAGGAAGAAAAAAGAGAAAGAAAGAAAGAACGGATGCGTGTGAAAGAAAGAAAGAAAGAAAGAATGAGTGTGAAAGGAAGAAAGAAAAAAGAGAAAGAAAGAAAGAACGGATGCGTGTGAAAGAAAGAAAGAAAGAATGAGTGTGAAAGGAAGGAAGAAAGGCGGCGCGAGTGTCACGCGGGCGAAGGACACCGTCCGGGCTAGACTGTGCTATTCACACCCCGTGGCCCCCCCGGCCCCCCTCACTTGTTCATGAGGTAGATGTCCGGGAGCCAGACTTTGTCGGAGTTGGTCCGGATGGACGCGATGTCGTCGAAGTCGGACAGGTTCCAGCTCAGGCGATGGTCCGTCCACTCCTGGGGCCGGCGAGAGCGAGGGATGGATGGAGAGGGGGTGAGTGCGAGAGAAGGAAAGAAATAGGGAATGGTGTGAAGAAAGAAAGAAAAGATCAGTGTGAAAGAAAGAAAAAATGGATGAGTGTGAAAGAAGGAAAGAAAGAAAGATAGAGAATGAGTGTGAAAGAAAGAAAGAAAAAGAAAAGATCAGTGAGAAAGAAAGAAAGCATGAAACAAAAAGAATGGATGAGTGTGAAAGAAAGAAAGAACAAAGAGAAAAGATTAGTGTGAAAGAAAGAAAAAAGGATGAGTGTGAAAGAAAGAGAATGAGTGTGAAAGAAAGAAAGAAAGAAAAAGAAAAGATCAGTGAGAAAGAAAGAAAGCATGAAACAAAAAGAAAGAATGGGTGTGAAAGAAAGAAAGAGAGAAAGAAAGAAAGAAAGAATGAGTGTGAAAGAAAGAAAGAAAAAGAAAAAATCAGTGAGAAAGAAAGCATGAAACAAAAAGAAAGAATGGGTGTGAAAGAAAGAAAGAAAGAAAGAAAGAATGAGTGTGAAAGAAATAAAGAAAAAGAAAAGATCAGTGTGAAAGAAAGAAAGAAAGAAAGAAAGAAAGCTCCTCCCCCTGTGTTTGTCCTCCCAGCCCCACCCCACCATGTGAGGCCGGGCAGGGCTGTTTGCCCCATGGCACAGATGGGGAAACTGAGGCACGCTGTGTTGGGAATGGCCCAGTCCCCCCGGCGCCTGTTACAAATAAGAACACAGAGCTGAGGCACATTTCCCCACTGGGCTCCCCCCTTTTACAACCCACAGAGCCCCCCCCCCCCCGAAATCTACCCCTGCACTGCCCCCGCGCCGCCATCAGGAGGCGCCGGCTACCTGCGTGGGTGCGAAGAGGAACGCGGCCCCAGCCCCCCATCTGGGATGGGATACGGGGTGGAGGAGGGCACTAGGCATGGGAATATTTTGGGGGTGGGTGGGGGGGACTGTACCCACCAGGTCCATATACACCTTCGTGGTCAGCTCCTCGCTTTTTTCATTCTGTGGGGGGGGGGGTGAGAAAGGGTTAAAAAGTCATTCGGGGGATACCCCCCTCGCCCCCAGAATCCTGCCCCCTCCCCAGGATCGGTGCCTCCCCCGCGGAACCCTCTTGAGGAGGGATAGGGCCTTTTCCGGGGGGTGGGTTTATGGGGAGGCAGATGGGGCTGAGATGGACTCCCCCCCCCCCGGGGTGCCACCCCCAGGCACGTATCCAGCTGCCCTTCCCCCTCCAGCCCCCGTTTCCTGCCCCCCTTCCCCCATCCACGGCTATTTATAACACTCCGGAACAGCTGCTGTCTCTGGCCACGGGCCAAGGGGGCGGGCAGGAGGTCCTTAACCCTCTCCCTGTCAGAGCCGGGGGGGCCCGCTGCCCCCCCCGTCCCCCCCATGGGCGCTAGCTGCCCGAAGAAAGGAATCTAGAACGAGAGGCCCAGGCGTCACAGCCGACGCAACCGCGTTCTAGGTCGCTCTACCGTGGCGTTGGCCCCTGGCCTGGAAGGAACCACCGGAAAGCCAATCTAGAACACAGTCAGCGCAGCGGTGAGCGAGGCCGCTCTAGAACATGCACTAGACTGGCTCTGGGGAGAACATCCAGGCCACGGCGCCCTGTTCTAGGCTGTTCTAGAGCAAGGTCTAGGCTAGCACGGGGGGGTGATTGGTCTAGGCTGCCCCCAGGGTGGTAATCTCAGAACACGGCATCCGCCAGCCGGTACCCATTAGGAGTCTAGAACATGGTCTAGAACCGCACGAGCAGCTGCGCCCCCATGCCACGTGTAAGCGCATCTAGAACGTGGTGGATCGGGCGCTCTGGCCCAGGAGGCCGACCTAGAACCGGGCCTAGAACATTCCGGGGGGGGGTTGTGCGTGCGTGGGTGGGTGACTGATCTAGAACGCGGGTTCCTCACCAGGCTGATGAGCTGTGACAGGGACATGCCCACCCGGACGAACACCTTGTCGTGGAGGGTGCGGGCGGGGCGCACGTTGGGGTTGTAGTTCTCAAACAGCTTCTCCAGCAGACGCTCCTCGGCCTCCAAGCCGCCCGCCACTGCCGGGAGGGAGGGAGAGTGTGAGTGTGAGTGTGAGCGTGAGCGTGAGCGTGAGCGTGAGCGTGAGCGTGAGCGTGAGCGGTTCCCCCTCGCACCCCCCTGCAACCTAGTACCGTTCCTTGGGACATAGCTAACCACTGAGCCGGCTGTCCATCCATCCATCCCTCCCTCCCCACACGTACCCTCTGTCCATCTCTCCATCCCCACACAGACACACCTCTACCTCTCCCCCATACCTCCGTTCCCCCCCCACCCTGTCAATCCATCCAGCCCCACAGCCCCTCTGTCTATCCATCCCCACTCAGATACACCTCTGTCTCTATCCATCCATCCACCCCCCATCTCTCCCCCCATCCCCTCCACCCTTCAATCAGACTGTCCCCACATCTCCTCTGTCTATCCATCCATCCACCCCACATCCTTCCATCCCCTCCACCCTTCAATCAGACTGTCCCCACACCTTCTCTGTCTATCTTTCCATCCATCCATCCATCCCCACACCGTCTATCTATCCATCCATCCACCCCCCATCTCTCCCCCCATCCCCTCCACCCTTCAATCAGACCATCCCCACATCTCCTCTGTCTATCCATCCTTCCATCCCCTCCACCCTTCAGTCTGTCCGTCCCCACACCTTCTCTGTCTATCTTTCCATCCATCCATCCCCACACCGTCTATCGATCCATACATCCACCCCCCATCTCCTCCACCCTTCAATCTGTCCGTCCCCACACCTCCTCTCTCTATCCATCCATCCTCACACCCCGCTCCATCCATCCATCCCCATACACACCCATCCATCCATCTGCCCCCACAGCCCCTCTATCCATCCCTCCCCACACCCCTCTATCTATCCATCCATCTATCCCCCCCATCTCTCCCCCCATCCCCTCCACCCTTCAATCAGACCGTCCCCACACCTTCTCTGTCTACCCATCCATCCCCATACACCCCATCCATCTCCACACTCCTCTATTTATCCATCCATCCACCCCATCCATCCACCCGCACATCTTCTCTATCTATCCATCCACCCCATTCACCCCCATCCATCCCCACACCCCTCCATCCATCGCACACCTATCTATCCATCCACCCCCATACACCCCATCCATCCCCCCACACCACTCCATCCATCCCCACACCCCTCTATCCATCCACCCCCCACCCCCCTCCATCCACCCCCCCACCCCTCTAGCTATCCACCCAATCCATCCATCCCCACACCCCCCAACCATCCCCACACCTCTCTATCCATCCATCCACCCCATCCATCCACTCCCACACCCTCTATCCATCCCCCACACCCCTCCATCCATCACACACCTATCTATCCATCCACCCCCATACACCCCCATCCATCCCCCCCACCACTCCATCCATCCCCACACCCCTCTATCCATCCATCCCCCCACACCCCCTCCATCCATCCCCCCACACCCCTCTAGCTATCCACCCAATCCAT
>JBAIAC010000739.1:62500-70000 GCA_037349315.1 Chelydra serpentina
GCCGGCTCCCGGCTCGGAGTCCCACACAGCCCCTCCCCCAAGGGAGATGGGTAAATCCCGGAGCCGGCTCCCGGCTTGGAGTCCCCCACAGCCCCTCCCCCAAGGGAGACGGGTAAATCCCGGAGCCGGCTCCGAGTCCCACACAACCACATGGAGCCAGCTAAAATCATAGAAATATGGTTTATTCCCTTGGTTGTGCAGGTCGGGGGGGGCCCCGGCCCCTTTGTACTGAGGGGGGAGAAGGTTGGGGGAGGGTTTATTGCAGAGGGAGGGGCTGTCACTCATGCAGGGACCCCAGGGTGCAGGCCGGGGTCTTATTGCTATCTGTGCAGGGAGAGGGTGGGGGAGGGGCAGGAAGGGGGAGGAGCTACAGAGGGGGCGGGGCAGAAGAGGGGAGGGGCTGTTGGGGAGGGTGCGAGGGGCAGTGGGGGTGGGGAATAGAGCAGGGGAATGGGGGGGGGAGGCCTAGTGGGGTATGGACAGAGGAAAGGGGGGCACATGAGGGTCCCGTGTTCCCCTCCCCCACCCACTACACATGGTGGGGGGCAGGTTGGGGCCCCGGGGGGCGGTGGGGGGGGGGGTCAGAGCTGTACAGAGATATACACAGTGGCGGCTTGTACAAAATACACACGAGAGAGAGAGAGAGAGAGAGAGACGTATAAACCCCCCCCCCCATCTCAGAGCCCCCCAATCCGGATCCTCCCCCCCTCCCTGCCATGCATGTGACCTGAGTCTCCCGCCCCATGGGGCATGATCCAGTGGGGCCAGCCCTGCCTGCCGGGGGAGGGCGCCCCCTGCTGCCCCCACCCAGCTCCCTGCCCCACGGCACCCCCTAGCGCCCCATGGGGCCAGCCCTGACTGCCTGGGGAGAGCGCCCCCCGCTGAGCCCCCCCCCACATCTCAAAGAAAGAGTGATAGGGAGAGGATAGAGGCCTGTGTGTGTGTGTGTGTGTGCGTCTTTCTGTGTGTGTGCGTCTTTCTGTGTGTGTGCGCATCTGTGTGTGTCTCTGTGTGTGTGTGTGTGTGCGCGCGTCTGTGTGCGTGTGTGCGTCTTTCTGTGTGTGTGTGTGTGTGCACGTCTGTGCGTGTGTGTGTCTTTCTGTGTGTGTGTGTGTGTGTGCGCGTCTGTGTGTGTGTGTGTCTTTCTGTGTGTGTCTCTGTGTGTGTGCATCTGTGTGTGCGTCTTTCTGTGTGTGTGTGTGCGTGTCTTTCTCTGTGTGTGCGCATCTGTGTGCGTCTCTGTGTGTGTGCGTCTCTGTGTGTGTGCGTCTCTGTGTGTGCGTGTGTGACTTTCTCTGTGTGTGCGCATCTCTGTGTGTGTGTGTGTGTGTGTGACTTTCTCTGTGTGTGCGACTGTGTGTGTCTTTCTCTGTGTGTGTGAGACTTTCTCTGTGTGTGTCTTTCTCTCTGTGTGTCTGTGTCTTTCTCTCTGTGTGTCTGTGTGTGTGTGTCTTTCTCTGTGTGTCTCTCTCTCTGTCTGTCTTTCTCTCTGTGTGTCTGTGTGTGTGTGTGTGTGTCTCTCTCTGTCTGTCTCTGTGTGTGTCTTTCTCTCTGTGTGTCTCTCTCTCTGTCTGTCTCTGTGTGTGTGTCTCTCTCTCTGTGTGTCTCGGTGTGTGTGTGTCTCTCTCTGTCTGTCTCTGTGTGTGTGTCTGTGTGTATTTGCTGCCCCCTGCTGGCTGCTCGACACTCCCCCCCCCCCCTCACATTCTAGACGGACTCACAACCGCTCCTGTGTGTCACGGCCCCCCCCCATCGCCACCTTGTGGCCTCCCTGTAGACCCCCCCCCCTCCCCACGCACCTTCCACCCAGCCCTCAAGAGGGGCAGTTGTCCTGGGAGGGGGGCAGAGGGGCCCCCCATATTCCTGAGTTCTTCCCAACCCCTGTTATGGCCTGTCATGGGGAGAGGGGAAGGGATGGGAGACCCCCCTCTGCAGCTAGAGATGGCTCTCTTCCGCCCCCCCCGCCACACCCGGGGGGGCTGCTGTAGGTAGTTATCCCGGATATGGCTGGTAGCCAAACTGGCTGGAAAAATATCGAACCTGGGAGGGAACCCAGGAGTCCTGGCTCCCAGCCCCCCCTGCTCTAACCCACCAGCCCCCACTCCCCTCCCAGAGCTGGGGAGAGAACCCAGGAGTCCTAGCCCCCAGCCCCCCCTCCTCTAACCCACCAACCCCCACTCCCCTCCCAGACCCAGGGAGAGAACCCAGGAGTCCTGACTTTAGGAAGGGAATGGGGTGGAGCGGGTTATAGCAGGAGTGGGGGATGGGTGGGCTGGGAATCCGGACTCCTGGGTTCCTTCACCAACTCTGGCAGGCGTGCAGGGTCTGTTGATTAGAGGCGGGGAGGGGGTGGGGAGAATTGAGAGCCAGGACGCCTGGGTTTTCTCCCCGGTGCTGGGAGGGGAGTGGGGGCTGGTGGGTTAGAGCAGGGGGGCTGGGAGCCAGGACTCCTGGGTTCTCTCCCCGGCTCTGGGAGGGGAGTGGGGGCTGGTGGGTGAGAGCAGGGGGGGCTGGGAGCCAGGACTCCTGGGTTCTCTCCCCGGCTCTGGGAGGGGAGTGGGGGCTGGTGGGTGAGAGCAGGGGGGGCTGGGAGCCAGGACTCCTGGGTTCTCTCCCCGGCTCTGGGAGGGGAGTGGGGGCTGGTGGGTTAGAGCAGCGGGGGCTGGGAGCCAGGACTCCTGGGTTCTCTCCCCGGCGCTGGGAGGCAGAAGACCAGAGTCAGATCATTAAAAACCTAGGCCAACGCCTGGCCTAAGGGGAACAGAAAATGGCTTTGACCCCCCCCCCCCACTCCATCCACACATACCCCCCCCCCCCGCCACGAAGCAATAAAATACACCAGGTGTCCATCAAGCATCGAACCTGCCCCCCCCCGATTGTCCTGGAGTCTGGATCCAGACTCCTCTTGACTGGCTTTGTCTCCTGTCACCGCAGGGTTGCATCCTACAGCATTTGGCATGTTGGAGGGGGAGGGGCTTGTGGGGAAATGGGGCGGAGTTTCCCGCGGCCTCTCACGTCCCCTCCCCCCCTTATTGGCTTCTCATTTCCATGGGAACAAATCCGGAACGGGTGGCTCTCCCCCCCCCCCTTGTGACAATGTCACCCCCTGGTGGTCGAAGACGGTACAACGGCCCGGGGGGGGGGGGCGGAGACGTCTAGGACACGCTCTCCTGCTGGGACAATGTTGCCACCTAGTGGGGAGAAAGGGGATCAACTAGACGGCAATCGGGCGCTTTTCCCAACGTCGCCCTCCGGTGGTGGGAAAAGGCATCGCGCCCTTATCGCGGCAAGCAGACGTGTGCCCAACGTCGCCCTCCGGTGGTGGGAAAAGGCATCGCGCCCTTATCGCGGCAAGCAGACGTGTGCCCAATGTCGCCCTCCGGTGGTGGGAAAAGGCATCGCGCCCTTATCGCGGCAATCAGACGTGTGCCCAATGTCGCCCTCTGGTGGTGGGAAAAGGCATCACGCCCTTATCGTGGCAATCAGACGTGTGCCCAATGTCGCCCTCCAGTGGTGGGAAAAGGTATCGCGCCCTTATCGCGGCAAGCAGACGTGTGCCCAATGTCGCCCTCCGGTGGTGGGAAAAGGTATCGCGCCCTTATCGCGGCAAGCAGACGTGTGCCCAATGTCGCCCTCTGGTGGTGGGAAAAGGCATCACGCCCTTATCGTGGCAATCAGACGTGTGCCCAATGTCGCCCTCCAGTGGTGGGAAAAGGTATCGCGCCCTTATCGCGGCAAGCAGACGTGTGCCCAATGTCGCCCTCCAGTGGTGGGAAAAGGTATCGCGCCCTTATCACGGCAAGCAGACGTGTGCCCAATGTCGCCCTCCGGTGGTGGGAAAAGGCATCGCGCCCTTATCGCGGCAAGCAGACGTGTGCCCAACGTCGCCCTCCGCTGGTGGGAAAAGGCATCGCGCCCTTATCGCGGCAAGCAGACGTGTGCCCAACGTCGCCCTCCGCTGGTGGGAAAAGGCATCGCGCCCTTATTGCTGCAAAGGAAGCTGGCATAGATCCCAATGTCACCCCCTGTTGGCCGAACAGGGAACCACGCTCTCAGCTGGCACGGAAGACCATATATATCTATATACGCGCACACCCCTAATTATTTCTCCAGCAGGGCAATGTCGCCCCCCCGGTGGCGGCAAAGGGGATTACGCCCTCGATGGCATTTTTTTTTTCTTCTGAGGTCCAGAGGTTGAATGTAGGTAGGTCGGCAGGCGTCCTGAGCAGAAGGGGGCAGAGCGGGAACATGTGAGGGAGGGGCGTTCTTGGCGCGGTGCTGACGCCCCTCCCCGACCTCGGGGTTACGTCGCCTTGCGGGGCTTGGCTGTCTCTTTGCTGGGGGCGCCGGCCTCATCTGATTTCTGGGGCGCCGCGGGGTCCACCACGTTATGCAGCGACGGCTCGCGGTACATGGCCACTGGGGGGAGGGAGAGAGAGACACGCAGAGGAGGAGGACGTGAGGGACAGCACGGAATTGGCCGGCCCAGCCGCCCCACCACCCAGAAAGACAGGTCACATCCCCTATTGCTTCCTCTAGCCCCCGCCCCGCTGTCCCCTGCGTTCCCCGCTCACCTTCCAACAGCTTGGGCAGGAAGTGGGCAGCGGCTTTGGTCTTCTTGACTCGGTTTCCCTTCATAGGCTGGCCTTCTTTGTTGATGCCCAGGTACCAGGAGCGGCCGGACTCCCGCTGGCGGTACAGGGTGGAGGAATACATGACGTAGTAGTTCTCAAAGACACACTCTTTAAACCGGCACTCGGCGGTGAAGTGAGCCTGGGAGGGGGAGAAAAGGGGTGAGCGGGGAAGAAAGAAAGAAAGAAAGAAAGAAAGAAAGGTGTATGGGGAAGGGAGAAAGAATGGATGGATGAAGTCATGTGTGGGGCTGGATGGATAATTAGGTAGATGGGGTGTATGACCATTATTTCTATCATCGCCATGTTCACCGTTCTTTTCCCTGTCGGTGTCACGGCACCACGTTCACCACTGCTTTCTCTCCCATGTTCACCATTATTTTCACTATCCGCACCATGTTCACTGTCATTTTCACTATCAGTTCCACATTCACCATTATTTTCCTCATTGGTTCCACTTTCACGGTTATTTTCACCATCTGCACCAGTTTCAGTCTTATTTTCACTATCAGTGCCACATTCAGCCATTATTTTCACTATAATCACAACATTCAGTTATTTTCCATGTCAGGACCACATTCACCATTATTTACCTTATCCGTTCCACATTCACCTATTATTTTCACTAGAAGCACCATGTTCACAGTTATTTTCACTAATAGCACCAGGTTTACTGTCGTTTTCACTATCCATGCCATGTTCACCATTATTTTCACTACCAGGGCCACGTTGACCATTATTTCTATCATCACCATGTTCACAGTTCTTTTCCCTGTTGGTGTCTCGGCACCACATTCACCATGGCTTTCTCTCCATGTTCACCATTATTTTCACTAGCAGCGCCACATTCACCATTATTTTCACTATCAGCACCATATTCACCATTATTTTCACAATAAGCACCACATTAACAATTATTTTCCCTGTCAGCACCATGTTCACCATTACTTTCCCTGTCGGTGTCACGGCACCACGTTCACAATTGCTTTCCCACCACACTATCCCCTGCCCACACCGAAATCTCGGTGCGCTGGGGAGAGGCGGGGGCCTGGCGGGAGAAACGATGGAGCGCGACAGGGAAAGTGAGTCAGAAAGACACGGCCAGACAGGCGTGCACGGGGACAGACAGACAGAACAGCGTACGGGGATGGCTGATGGTGCAACCCATCTCTCTCCCCGGTTGCGGGCGGGGATTTTCTTGGTCTCTCCCAGGGGTTCCCTAAAAACCAGGCCAGCTGCTAAATTTAACACAGCATCGGCGTGCCGGGGGGTGGGGGGGGGGATACGCCAAGGGGGAGGAAGGGCCCAGGTACCATGGGGCCTGGAGGGGGCATTGCTATCCCAGAGCACGCCACATGGGGCAAACTGGGGGGCTGTTCTGTGGGGGCAGGGATAGCCGGAAAGCCAGGTTCTGCACCCCCCACATGCCCCCAACACAGAGGGACTCTCTGTTTGGGGGACAGGGGTTCGGACTGGGGGGGGGCGGTATGGGGTGTCTACTGTTGGGGAGACAGGGGGGACTCGGTCTAATGGCAGAGAAAGGATACTGCACCCTTATTAGCCATGACCAGCCCGCCCCTCCAGGTGCCACCCAATGATCCCACTCCTGACACCAATGGGGATCTGCCTCCCTGGGGATGCACTGTCGCTACCCACCACTAGACCCACCCTGCAGGCAGCGCCCCCTGCTGGAAGAGAGAGGATGAGGCACCCTGTTGGCCACTCCACCGCTCTGGGACCCAGGGCGCCTACACAGCCCCGAGATCCCACTGCTCCCACCAACGGCCGGTTTAGTCAGGAGGAAGGGCCAGGGGGCGAGTGACACTCACGGAGGTATAGAGGTAGCCCTCTGCGTTCATGGCGATATACTGCCCCGACTTGGTACCCTGGATGGCGACCACGCGCAGTCCCACGGGGATCAGGTTAAAGAGAGCTGTGGGGAGACGAGACAGACAGACAGAGGGGCATCAGCGCTGGCACAAGCAGCAGGTGGGGATGGGACCCAGGGCCTGTCCCCTCTAGGGGCGCCGGCTCCCACCCGGCCCCAGGGCGGGGACTGGCTGGCTCAGGGGGACGGGGAATGGGGCAGGGGTCTGTCCCCTCTAGGGGGTGCTGGCTCCCATCCCTGCTGCCCGGAGCCTGGACTCCTGGGTTCTTCCCCATGCAGAACCCCTCCCCCATTCCTCTTTAGAGCCAGATTTATTTTTCCTCCCCCGTCATCCCTTCTCGGGGGCGGGGGAGCTCCGCGTCCTAGACGTTAATCCCCTTCTTTGCAAGCCCTGATGCATAATCAGGACTCTCCCTGACTGGAGACAGCTGGGAGCGGGAAGGGGGGTGGGTGGGATTAGGTCGAGGCAGGATTGACTCATCTCCTCTATGCACACCATGTGATGCCCCCTAGAAGGGACAGGCCCCGGCCCCATTCCCCGCCCCCCTGAGCCAGCCAGTCCCCGCCCTGGGGCAGGGTGGGAGCCAGCACCCCCTAGAGGGGACAGGCCCCTGCCCCATTCCCCGCCCCCCTGAGCCAGCCAGTCCCCACCCTGGGGCCTAGAGGGGAAAGGTGGTGTGGGTGGTCTGGGATGTAGGGAGCCCCCTGTGCTCCCCGCAGTCCAGCGCCCCCCGAACCTCCCACCCCGTTCCCTGCCACTTGGGAGGTCCCCCAATTGGCCTAACCCTGCGTAAGCCCTCGGCCTTGTGCCGGCGTCACTCACTGCAGCTGTTGGTGTCTTCCTTTGTCCCGTCGATGCTGCCGTCTGGGTGCATCCGGAGGTAGAAACCGTGTCTGCAAAGGAGCTTGGTCACGATGCCCTTCAGCTGCGGTTCTGTGCCACCCGCAAGATGGACAGAGGGATGCGGAGATGGAGGGGAG
>JBAIAC010000739.1:75000-90867 GCA_037349315.1 Chelydra serpentina
ACACATTACATGGTGGATGCAGCAAAAAGGATTCGCCTCCCGGCCGCGAGCAAAGGCTCGCTGACGCTGCCTGTCTGTGTGTGGGGTCCCGGGGTGTGGGATCCACCCGCAATGGGTGCGGGAATCCCAGCGCAAAGGGGGAGCGGGCGGGGGGCTCACGAGAAGACACCCCTGTGCAAGGGGGGGGGGAGGGAAATCACCAGGAGAAGACCTGGCAGGACTGATTTGAGTTTCACCGACACAGCCTCTCCCCCCGGGGCAGGTTATGTCAGGACGATGGTGGAAACTGGCCCACCAAATCCCCTGCCCCCATCTGGGCTCCCACCATAGCCTCCTGCCCCGGGCGGAGGGGGGGTGAACGAGACCCTCCCACCAGCCTTTCGCCAGCTGGGAAATGGGGACATGGAGCATTAGGCTTGGAGGAGGACCCTGGAGTCCTGGCTCCCAGCCCTCCCTGCTCTAACCCACCAGCCCCCACTCCCCTCCCAGAGCCAGGAGAGAACCCAGGAGTCCTGGCTCCCAGCGCCCCCTGCTCAGACCCACAAGCCCCCGCTCCCCTCCCAGAGCCGGGGAGAGAACCCAGGAGTCCTGGCTCCCAGCCCCCCCTGCTCTAAGCCACCAGTCCCCACTCCCCTCCCAGAGCCAGGAGAGAACCCAGGAGTCCTGGTTCCCAGCCCCCCTGCTCTGACCCACCATCCCCCACTCCGCTCCCAGAGCCGGGGACAGAACCCAGGAGTCCTGGCTCCCAGCTCCCCCTGCTCTAACCCACCAGCCCCCACTCTCCTCCCAGAGCCGGGAGAGAACCCAGGAGTCCTGGCTCCCAGCTCCCCCTGGGCTGCTGGAGTGAGTCAAACGCAAAGGGACGTCTTAATGGGCTGGGTTTGTATAATTCATATCCCGGCCCCTGGCCAAAACGGTTGCTCCCATCCCCCAGGGCTGCCGGTTGCGTGTGCGCCCGCGTGTGATCCCCGTGTGCCCCTCCACGTGCTCCGTGTCCACACGCCTGCCCACCCGGGCTCTGAGCTGTGGGCCCGCGCTGTGCGTCCGACGGCTGTACCCAGGCATTGGGGGGGGGGGTTCACTCGGGGCGTGTGTGTGTGTGTGTGTATTTCCCCCCCCTTCCTTTTTCCTTCCCCCACCGCCGCCCCGCGATGCCCGATTGCACCCGGCCGCTCTGTAATTCTGCCTCACCTCACCTCCCCCCTCGCCCTCCCAGCCTCACCCCCGGGGGAACTGTGGGCTGCGGGTCGGGAGTGAGGGGCACCGTCAGAGCTGTGGGGGGCCGGGCTGGGGGGGTGCAGGGGCTGCGGGTCGGGAGTGAGGGGCACCGTCAGAGCTGTGGGGGGCCGGGCTGGGCTAGCAGGGGGTTGCGGGTCGGGATTAAGGGGCACTGGCAGAGCTGGGGGGGGCAGGGCCGGGCTGGCAGGGGCTGCGGGTCGGGAGTGAGGGGCACCGGCAGAGCTGGGGGTCAGGGCTGGGCTAGCAGGGGCTGCGGGTCGGGAGTGAGGGGCACCGGCAGAGCTGGGGGGGCAGGGCTGGGCTAGCAGGGGGCTGCGGGTCGGGAGTGAGGGGCACCGGCAGAGCTGGGGGGGCAGGGCCAGGCTAGCAGGGGCTGCGGGTCGGGAGTGAGGGGCACCGGCAGAGCTGGGGGTCAGGGCTGGGCTAGCAGGGGCTGCGGGTCGGGAGTGAGGGGCACCGGCAGAGCTGGGGGGGCAGGGCTGGGCTAGCAGGGGGCTGCGGGTCGGGAGTGAGGGGCACTGGCTGTGAATTTCCCGCCCCCCCCCCCAGCATCAAACTTCGCTCCCCCATCCAGCTGCGCTCCCACAATGCCCTGGGCCTCTTAATGAATGCAAATGTATTTAAATGACTTTAATTTATTTTAATGTGCACACGCTGCCTGGCCATGCAAAGGATTCAGGGATAGAAATGACAGGAGGGCTGCGGGTCGGGAGTGAGGGGCACCGGCAGAGCTGGGTGGGGGCAGGGCTGGGGGGGTGCAGGGGCTGCGGGTCGGGAGTGAGGGGCACCGGCAGAGCTGGGAGCGGGGGGGTGGGCAGCTCCCGGACTCCTGGGTCACCGCAGAGCACGTGGGGCTTGGCCGGTGGCCACCAAGGCCTCCGTTGCCAGCGGCAAGGACGCGGGAGGATCATGACGGGCAGGGCCCAGGGCCAAGGTGGCGCCGGGCCCAGCCGGGCCTCATAGTAACCGCGGTGAGCGGTGGGGGAGGGGCAGGGAAGCGCCGGGGGGGGGGAGGAGGCTCTGGAATTCAAGCCGGGCCTCACGGGCCCAATATGGACCCTTCCCTGCGCCCTTCCCCCTCTAGGGGGCGCCGGCTCCCACCCGGCCCCAGGGCGGGGACTGGCTGGCTCAGGGGGTGGGGAATGGGGCAGGGGCCTGTCCCCTCTAGGGGGCGCCGGCTCCCACCCGGCCCCAGGGCGGGGACTGGCTGGCTCAGGGGGTGGGGAATGGGGCAGGGGCCTGTCCCCTCTAGGGGGCGCCGGCTCCCACCCGGCCCCAGGGCGGGGACTGGCTGGCTCAGGGGGGCGGGGAATGGGGCAGGGGCCTGTCCCCTCTAGGGGGCGCCGGCTCCCACCCGGCCCCAGGGCGGGGACTGGCTGGCTCAGGGGGGCGGGGAATGGGGCAGGGGCCTGTCCCCTCTAGGGGGCGCCGGCTCCCACCCGGCCCCAGGGCGGGGACTGGCTGGCTCAGGGGGGCGGGGAATGGGGCAGGGGCCTGTCCCCTCTAGGGGGCGCCGGCTCCCACCCGGCCCCAGGGCGGGGACTGGCTGGCTCAGGGGGTGGGGAATGGGGCAGGGGCCTGTCCCCTCTAGGGGGCGCCGGCTCCCACCCGGCCCCAGGGCGGGGACTGGCTGGCTCAGGGGGGTGGGGAATGGGGCAGGGGCCTGTCCCCTCTAGGGGGCGCCGGCTCCCACCCGGCCCCAGGGCGGGGACTGGCTGGCTCAGGGGGGCGGGGAATGGGGCAGGGGCCTGTCCCCTCTAGGGGGCGCCGGCTCCCACCCGGCCCCAGGGCGGGGACTGGCTGGCTCAGGGGGGAGGGGAATGGGGCAGGGGCCCTGTCCCCTCTAGGGGGCGCCGGCTCCCACCCGGCCCCAGGGCGGGGACTGGCTGGCTCAGGGGGGTGGGGAATGGGGCAGGGGCCTGTCCCCTCTAGGGGGCGCCGGCTCCCACCCGGCCCCAGGGCGGGGACTGGCTGGCTCAGGGGGGCGGGGAATGGGGCAGGGGCCTGTCTCCTCTAGGGGGAGCCGGCTCCCACCCGGCCCCAGGGCGGGGACTGGCTGGCTCAGGGGGGAGGGGAATGGGGCAGGGGCCTGTCCCCTCTAGGGGGCGCCGGCTCCCACCCGGCCCCAGGGCGGGGACTGGCTGGCTCAGGGGGGCGGGCAATGGGGCCCGGGGTTCAGGGGGAGATGGTGCCCCCCCCAGCCCGCCTCCCGACAGCAAAGCGAGAAGCCTCCGAAAATATTCAGGGGAGAAGGGGGGACTCTCCCCTCACGCCCTGAAAGTGAAATGATGGATGGATGGCAGGAAAGGGGCTGGGGAAAGAAAGAAAGAAAGAAAAGGGGGTGAGTGGGAAAGAAAGAAAGAGAAAAATGAGCGAGAAAGAAAAGGAGGAACAAGGCAATGGAGGGAAAGACCGAAGGGCTGGAGAAGAGCGAGCGGGAGGATTTTATTATACTGCCCGCCACCCGGACTCCTGGGTCCAATCCCTTGGGTTCGGGACTCCTCCCCGCACCCCATCCTGGTGGGGCTTGGGCTGGTTCCCCAATATCGCAGCGGCTTCCGCCCCTCATCAACCCCCGCCCGGAGAATCCCCAGGCCTGGTCTGTCCAAGGGGAACCGGTGAGTTGTGTGCGGCAGGGGGCGCTAAAGCCCGATACAGACCGGTCCATATAAACGCCGCCATGTTTGAAACCCAAATTACGACCGGAATTGATTGATTTCTCCACAGGAAACGATTCGTGAGTGGAGGTTTGGACCAACAGGGGATTAGGGAGAGAACCCAGGAGTCCTGGCTCCCAGCCCCCCCTGCTCTAACCCAGCAGCCCCCACTCCCCTCCCAGAGCTGGGGAGTCCTGAGCTCCGTTGACCCTGATCTTGCAGTAGCAGAGAGAGGACCGGGGCCCGCTCTAGCCCCATATAGACCGGTCCGTATAAAACATCACTGTGACTGAAAACCAGCAACACCACACACCAGGTATATCTCAGAGGAAACGGCGCGACATTAATACACGTTTCATCCAGTGGGGAGCAAGAGAGCCCTATATGGACCAGTCCATATTGGCCCTACTGTGGTTTTAAACCAAGAATCAGTGGGGGGTTATTTATCTGAGGGAGACAACACTCTTTGTGCTCATTTGGGGGTGGGGGAGGGGGCGGGCATTACTACCCAATATAGACCAGTCCATATAAACATCACCAGATCTGCAAATGAAACACTCACTGGCATTTCTTACTCTGAAAACATCAATCCCGGGGCAACAAACTTTTTGGCCAGCAGAGGGCTCTCTCGTTTGTATCCAGCCCGGTCCATATACTGAAAGCATTCCACCTACCGACTCTGGCCCTCCCCCAATTTTGCACACAAGATCCCAGCTCCTCCACTTCTAACCGGCGCAAAACACCCCCCTGGCCCCCCAGAGTGGTGGTCCATAAATAATATGGGTTCACGGTGCCCTCTGCGGTTAGCACCAGGCAATGCAAGGAAAGACGGTCAATATATGCCCCATATTGCATGATCTGTGTGTCACAGCACCCCCTGCTGTTAGCACCAGGTATTGCAAGGAAAGACGGTCAATATATACAGTATATTGCACGATCGACCTGTCACAGTGCCCCTTGCTGACAGCACCAGGCATTGCAAGGAAAGACGGTCAATATATACAGTATATTGCACGATCGACGTGTCAGAGTACCCCTTGCTGTTAGCACCAGGCATTGCAAGGGAAGCTGGTCAATATATGCCCCATATTGCATGATCTATGTGTCACAGCACCCCCTGCTGTTAGCACCAGGCATTGCAAGGAAAGACGGTCAATATATACAGTATATTGCACGATCGACGTGTCACAGCGCCCCTTGCTGTTAGCACCAGGCATTGCAAGGAAAGACGGTCAATATATACAGTATATTGCACAATCGGCCTGTCACAGCGCCCCTTGCTGTTAGCACCAGGCATTGCAAGGGAAGCTGGTCAATATATACAGTATATTGCACGATCAGCCTGTCACAGCGCCCCCTGCTGTTAGCACCAGGCATTGCAAGGAAAGACGGTCAATATATACAGTATATTGCACGATTGGCCTGTCACAGTGCCCCTTGCTGTTAGCACCAGGCATTGCAAGGAAAGACGGTCAATATATACAGTATATTGCACGATTGGCCTGTCACAGCGCCCCCTGCTGTTAGCACCAGGCATTGCAAGGAAAGACGGTCAATATATACAGTATATTGCACGATCGACGTGTCACAGCGCCCCTTGCTGTTAGCACCAGGCATTGCAAGGAAAGACGGTCAATATATACAGTATATTGCACAATCGGCCTGTCACAGCGCCCCTTGCTGTTAGCACCAGGCATTGCAAGGGAAGCTGGTCAATATATACAGTATATTGCACGATCAGCCTGTCACAGCGCCCCCTGCTGTTAGCACCAGGCATTGCAAGGAAAGACGGTCAATATATACAGTATATTGCACGATTGGCCTGTCACAGTGCCCCTTGCTGTTAGCACCAGGCATTGCAAGGAAAGACGGTCAATATATACAGTATATTGCACGATTGGCCTGTCACAGCGCCCCCTGCTGTTAGCACCAGGCATTGCAAGGAAAGACGGTCAATATATACAGTATATTGCACGATCGGCCTGTCACAGCGCCCCTTGCTGTTAGCACCAGGCGCTGCAGCCCGGGCATTAGCAGGAACAATCCCAAGCATTGTACCACGCCCCCTACCATCGGCACCAGGCCATTACAGGGCTATACGGCCCCCCCGCCACACCGCCCCCCCCCCCCCCCCCGCCGCCCGGAAATCACTCACCGGGCGTTTTTTCCAGCCGGCCTTTCCGCCCGCCGCAGAGCCGGACCTTGGAGATCAAAATGAGCAGCTGCTTCTGGCAGAGGGACTTGGTGCCGCGGGGACAGACCTTCCTCTGGGCGGCCACGGGCCGGCTGGCGACGGGCTCCCGGATCTCCCGCCTCTGCCGGATCAAGGAGCTGGCAAGCGCCGCCATGGCCCTGTGCCGGCCGGGCCCCGCGGGAGGATTTCACGCCGCGCTCATCCCTCGGAGGAGCCGAGCCATGGGGGGGGATTATACCCCCCCCCCTCCGGCGCCTGGTTAATCCGGCAACGGGCGAATTTAGGCCCGGGGGGTGGCTGGTTCCTTTCTCCCCTTTCCAGCAGCTCGGCCGGGGAGACGGAGCGCGTAATAAATCCGAGCGTCCGGCCCACGCCGCAACCGGGGGGGGGGGGGGCGGCGCGTCGCTTTTCGGTCGCGGCGCAAAGGTCCGGACTCCGGCGAGGCCCCGGCGAATCGATTTCCACAGCGGCCGGCTTTGGGGGCCCCCGCCGTCCCCACCGGCCGCTTCGGGGGATTCCGGCGGGAACTCGGGCGCGGGAAATCCCGCGCCGCCCCGGAGCGGGGTCGGCACCAGAAACGGACGAGCCGGTGCCGAGATCGCCGGAGATCCAACTTCTTTTCTTCCTCCGTCCGCCGGGCTCCGGAGAAAAGGGGGGGTGTAGAGGGGTGGCCCCCCCCTCCTCCCGACACACACACACACACACCGCTACACAATCCCGGTTGTCCTTCAGCCGGCGAGGTTAATTCGCGGCTGCCACACGCGGCGTGTGTGTCTGCGTGTGGAGCAGCGGCGAAGCGGAGGGGAGGGATGGAGGGATGGGAGAAGGACGGGATGGAGAGAGAGAGAGAAAGGGATGGAGCCAGAAAACACACACAGGGGAACCGGTGGGGCCCCCCCCCACGTCCTTGGGGAACCGACATCTGGTGGGGGTTGGGAGGGGAATTCCCATGGCTAGCCCCCCCCAAATAATGGCTCAGTTCTAGGCCCCCCCCCAAATCAACCCTCCCTTTGTCTAGCTGAGTCGTGGGGACCCCCCTCAAGGCTAGCGCCGTTCCAGTCTAGAAGGGGGGGCCGTTTGCCCCTCCAAGCTGGCTGAGACCCCCAGAGATGGGGTGTCTGCAGCAGGGTGATGGGGGATTCAGGGGTCCCCCAAACAGCCCCACCCCCCAGGTCAGCAGGCAATGGGAGTAGAATGATTGGGGCCCCCCCCACTCTGGGAAGCAGGAAGGGGGAGCTCCAGGTTTTGGGGTGTCTGTGCTCACCTCATAAAAAACCCAATGCACCCCCATAATTCAGCAGAGGAATTTTTTTTGGGGGGGGGAATCCCTGAACTCCCCCCCCAAAAATGTAGGATTGGAAGCCAGTTAAAAAGGGTTACCCACAAATCTTTCCCGCCTACCCGGATTTGGGGGGTGTTTTGTCCCACCCTGAAGAAGGCAGGATTGAGGGGGGCTGAGGTACTAACCCAGCCCTGCCCCCCCCAGCTCTGCCGGTGCCCCTCACTCCCGACCCGCAGCCCCTGCCCCCCCCAGTTCTGCCAGTGCCCCTCACTCCCGACCCGCAGCCCCTGCCCCCCCCCAGCTCTGCCGGTGCCCCTCACTCCCGACCCGCAGCCCCTGCTAGCCCAGACGTCTCTCTGCGGTGGGAGCTGTGGGTTGCGATGGGGGGGGGGGATCGGCCGCTCCAAGGGGGCCCGGGGGCTAATCACACGCCCCCCCCCACGCACATGCCCCCAACTCTTGGAGGAGGGGGAGGCTGGAGCAGGGAGCCCTGACAGCCCCCCCCCGCCCCGAATGCTTTCCTCCAGTGACTGGAGGGTGCAGCGAGATGGGGGGGGGTATTCAGACCCCCCCCGCGCCTCCCCTCCTCGCTCCCCCCTGCTCATTAAATCTCCTCGCTCCAGTGGCCAAGGGGGGGGGGGAGGAGGGTGGAAGCGGCTGGTGACACAAGCCGGTCCTCCCCCCCCCCCCTCTCCCGCGAGTCCCAGAGGCGACGGGTGACATTTGCCGGGTTCAGTCGGCTGCTGCATGGCTGGAACCCCCCCCCCCCCCCGATGGGAGAGGGGGGGGGCAGCTCACGCGCTGGTGGTAGGAGCTGGCCCCAGAGCCGGGGAGAGAACCCAGGAGTCCTGGCTCCCAGCCCCCCCTGCTCTAACCCACCAGCCCCCACTCCCCTCCCACAGCCAGGGAGAGAACCCAGGAGTCCTGGCTCCCAGCCCCCCCTGCTCCAACCCACCAGCCCCCACTCCCCTTCCAGAGCCGGGGAGAGAACCCAGGAGTCCTGGCTTCCAGCCCCCCTGCTCCAACCCACCAGCCCCCACTCCCCTCCCAGAGCCGGGGAGAGAACCCAGGAGTCCTGGCTCCCAGCCCCCCTGCTCTAACCCACCAGCCCCCGCTCCCCTCCCAGAGCCGGGGAGAGAACCCAGGAGTCCTGGCTCCCAGCCCCCCCCTGCTCCAACCCACCAGCCCCCACTCCCCTCCCAGAGCCGGGGCGGGAACCCAGGAGTTCTGGCTCCCAGCCCCCTCCCTGCTGTAACCAGGAGGGGAGTAATGAGGGGGTCTGGAAAGGTCCGGGGGGGGGGATCACAGAAAGACAGGGGGAGGACGGAAGGAGCTGTGGGGGGGGGGGCGCACATCAGATGGGGGAGGGGAAGAGGAAAAAAGGGAGGTGGGAACTGAGGGGAGGAGGGAGATCATGGGAGGCAGCGGGGGGGGGGGAGAGAAGACGCAGGGGGGGGCCGCGGGGGGGCACCGCTCCGCTGGTTTGCTAGGACGGGCGCTCAAGGTTGCATTTTGCGGGGGTATTTTTAGCCACCTGCCGGTATGGGCAGTGCAGCGCAGCTGGGGGGGGGGGGGGGGGATGGCGGGGGCGGGGGTAGCCGCAGCTCGTTGCGGGGGGGGGGGGGTGTCGGTCCTGCTGTCACCTCCTGACAAAAGGGGCAGTGAGAATTCGCAGCTATGCGGCTCGGCCCCTGGGGGGAAACCGAGTCACGGAGCAGCCAAAGAACCCAGGAGTCCTGGCTCCCAGCCCCTCCCGCTCTAACCCACCAGCCCCCACTCCCCTCCCAGAGCCGGGGAGAGAACCCAGGAGTCCTGGCTCCCAGCCCCCCCGCTCTAACCCACCAGCCCCCACTCCCCTCCCAGAGCCGGGGAGAGAACCCAGGAGTCCTGGCTCCCAGCCCCCCCTCCCCTCCCAGAGCCGGGGAAAGAACCCAGGAGTCCTGGCTCCCAGCCACCCCTGCTCTAACCCACCAGCCGGGCCGGGGATTTCAGGAGCAGGGACGGCGCTGCCCCCGCTGGGATTCTGCCCGGACGCCGGGGTCCCGACGGGCTTTAGAGACGATGGGTGAAAAGCGCGATTGAGGATTATGACTCATCGAGACTCACCACTGCTGGCTGGGGGGAGGGCGGGGGGGGAGAGCACACTGCTGAGCCCCCCCCCACCCCGCAACACAGCAACTGCCAGGCCCATCCGTTGGGGGAGGAGAAGGGGGAGCCTTGAAACCGACTTTTCTGGCTTGGCCTTGAAAACAGTCAATTTGATCTGCATATGCAAATTAAGCTGCTTCATTGTGCCAAACCAGGATCGTAATCCACACCCCCGCGCCCGGCTTCTCCTGATTGCCAGGCTGCGGGAGCTGGGGCTCATGGGATAGTGGGGGGCTCCGCCGGTGCCCCTCACTCCCGACCCGCAGCCCGGCCCTGTAACACACCGACCCATCCCGTGCCTTAGAATTTACTTTTTATTATCTACCTTTCAAGTTGGAAAAAAAAAAGAAACATCTCTTTCCCACGCAGGCCTGGGGGCCCAGGTGTACAGACGCACCAGGCACCCCAATGCCCAGAGACACCCCCTCACGCCCCCCCACCCATCGGCCCAGTCCTTCTAACCCCCCCCCCACACGCTGCCCCCCAAAACGCCAGAGGGACGAAAAACTACCCGATAAAATCACTCGGTTTCCCTCAAGCCTCCTATCAAATCGCTCTGGGCCCCCCACATTTAACGGGGGGCACTTGGCCGGGGCCGCAGCCTCCGGTAGCAGCTCCGCCGGTGCCCCCGATTCCCGACCCACTGCTGGCCCCCCTCCCTGAACATACACTGCTAAACCACAGAGAACCCCAAACTTTTTTGGGGGGGCACAGCCCAGCTGGTCACCCCCACAGTACTGAGTTTGGGGGCCCAGTAGAAAGAGTCAATAGCTCCTCATTTGGGGTTCACTGGCCTTGGGTATCCAACACGCCCATTTTCCAGCGGCCAATGCCCCCCCGAAAAACAAGGGATCAAACCCTCAGTGGAAACACCGCAGTTAATATTTTGGGGGCTCACAGGCCACTGAAAAGACCTGAATGCATCCAACCCACCTATAATACTGGGGGTCCCCACTCAGCCCCCCCAAAATAGAGAGGTTTCCCCATCTGAAAGCTCTCACAGGTGACAAGCCCCGGTCTGATACCCCAAAAATACTGTGTCACCCCTGCAATCAAATAGATCCGAAGCCCCCTGAATATACCTTCATTCTGGGGTTCTCTTTGATCAGTTCCCCCATCCCCCATAATTCCTGATTGTTTTTGGCACATTTAAATGGCACGGGGGAAAAAAAAATCAGTAGCCCAAGATAGGGACTTAGTAGCCCTGAGAAATGTGGGTTTTCATTACAGGAGCAGCCAGGCAATCTCCAACCCCCCAAGAGAGTGAGAATACAGAGAACCCAGGAGTCCGGGCTCCCAGACCCCCCCTGCTCTCACCACCAGCCCCCACTCCCCTCCCAGAGCCAGGGAGAGAACCCAGGAGTCCTGGCTCCCAGCCCCCCTGCTCTCACCACCAGCCCCCACTCCCCTCCCAGAGCCGGAGAGAGAACCCAGGAGTCCTGGCTCCCAGCCCCCCCTGCTCTAACCACCAGCCCCCACTCCCCTCCCAGAGCCGGGGAGAGAACCCAGGAATCCGGGTTCCCAGCCCCGTCCCCTGCTCTGACCCACCAGCCCCCACTCCTCTCCCAGAGCCGGGGAGAGAACCCAGGAGTTCTGGCTCCCAGCCCCCCCTGCTCTCACCACCAGCCCCCACTCCCCTCCCAGAGCCGGGAGAGAACCCAGGAGTCCTGGCTCCCAGCCCCCCTGCTCTAACCCACCAGCCCCCACTCCCCTCCCAGAGCCGGGGAGAGAACCCAGGAGTCCTGGCTCCCAGCCCCCCCTGCTCTAACCACTAGACCCCACTCCCCTCCCAGAGCAGAGGGAGACGGATTGACCTGCCCCCCGCCCTACTCCTCAGCAGTGGCCCCCGCCTCCGGCCCCCTGCCCAACTAGCAGCCATCTTGACCCTCTCCACCGCTCGCCGCAGGTGCCCAACCGGGTCCCCCCTGACGGCGGCCACGGCCCGGGCCAGGCCGGGCTCCGCGCCCCCCACCAGCCTGTCACAGCCGGGCAGGAAGTAGTGGGGGGCGGCCCCGGCCCCCAGCCCGGCGGCCATGTCGTCCAGCAGGCCCAGCAGGCAATGGGCCGCGTTCTCCTCCCGGCCCAGGTAGCGGGCGGGCAGGCGGTCGCAGGCCCAGAGCACCAGGCTCCAGAGGTGGTAGGGCCCCACCCGGCCCCCCAGGCCCCGCCGAGGGCGGCCATGGCGGCCCGGTGGGCCCGGAGCAGCGGGGGCGGCACCGCCCGCTTGAGGTGGAGCTCGCTCCGGGAGAAGGAGAGACGCCAAGCCAGGCCCGAGGCCTCACGCCAAGCCGGGCCCGAGGCCTCACGCCAAGCCGGGCCCGAGGCCTCCGCCGGGCCCGAGGCCTCACGCCAAGCCGGGCCCGAGGCCTCACGCCAAGCCGGGCCCGAGGCCTCCACCGGGCCCGAGGCCTCACGCCAAGCCGGGCCCGAGGCCTCCACCGGGGCCGAGGCCTCACGCCAAGCCGGGCCCGAGGCCTCCACCGGGGCCGAGGCCTCACGCCAAGCCGGGCCCGAGGCCTCCACCGGGGCCGAGGCCTCACGCCAAGCCGGGCCCGAGGCCTCCACCGGGGCCGAGGCCTCACGGCCAAGCCGGGCCCGAGGCCTCCACCGGGGCCGAGGCCTCACGCCAAGCCGGGCCCGAGGCCTCCGCCGGGCCCGAGGCCTCACGCCAAGCCGGGCCCGAGGCCTCCACCGGGTCCGAGGCCTCACGGCCAGATGGGCCCGAAGCCTCCGCCGGGGCCGAGGCCTCATGCCAAGCCGGGCCTGAGGCGTCTACTGGGCCCGAGGCCTCACGCCAAGCCGGGCCCGAGGCCTCCGCCGGGTCCGAGGCCTCACGCCAAGCCAGGCCAGAAGCCTCCACCGGGCCCGAAGCCTCACGGCCAGATGGGCCCGAAGCCTCCACCGGGCCCGAGGCCTCACGCCAAGCCGGGCCCGAGGCCTCCACCGGGCCCGAGGGCCTCACGCCAAGCCGGGCCGGAGCCGGGCAGGAGGTAGAAGCCCCCGGCCACGTCCTCCTCGCTCAGCTTGCCGTCCCAGAAATGGCTGCGGCCCAGCCACTCCCGGGCCGCCGCCGGCCACCCCTGGAAGGCCACCACGGGCACCACGTCGTAGAGCGCCCGCACCGCGCCCTGGCTGAGCAGCAGGGTCACGAGGCCGCCCCGGCCGGCCACCCGCTCCACCGCCGGCCCCCCGCGGCGCGGGGCGCCCCGGGCCCGGTCGGCCACGGCGCCCAAGGCCTGGGAGAACCAGGCCGAGACCAGGCCCGGGGCCAGGTAGGCCTCGTCGCCGTGGTGACGGCAGCAGTCGGCCCAGCGGTGGCAGGCCTCAGGCCCGAAGGGGGCTAGCGGTAGCCAGGCGTGGCCCGGCGGGCACCGGCGCATGTCCAGGGTGACGGGGCAGCCGCCGGCCTGGAGGACGGGCACCAGGAGGGTGTAGTCCGCGTCGTAGTCGGCCCCGGGGCCGAGCGGCCCAGGACGCCTGGGTCCACGTCCATCGTGCCCTGGCAGGCCCCGCCGGAGAGGAGGAGGTATTCGTTGGCCCCCGGGGAGCCTCCCGTCCAGCTGCTGCACCACACCTGGGGGGAGAAAGGACGAGGGGCTAGGGAAAAAAGGAACCCAGGAGTCCGGGTCGACTGATCTGCTTCCAACCACCACAGCCTCAGAGTTCAGGAGAGAACCCAGGAGTCCTGGCTGCCAGCCCCACCTACACTCTAACCCACCAGCCCCCACGCCCCTCCCAGAGCCAGGGAGAGAACCCAGGAGTCCTGGCTCCCAGCCCCCCCCTGCTCTAACCCACCAGCCCCCATGCCCCTCCCAGAGCCAGGGAGAGAACCCAGGAGTCCTGGCTCCCAGCCCCGCTGCTCTGACCCACCAGCCCCACTCCCCTCCCAGAGCCGGCGAGAGAACCCAGGCGTCCTGGCTCTCAGCCCCCCCTGCTCTAACCCAGCAAACCCCACTCCCCTCCCAGAGCCGGGGAGAGAACCCAGGAGTCCTGGCTCCCAGCCCCCCCTGCTCTACCCACCAGCCCCCACTCCCCTCCCAGAACCGGGGAGAGAACCCAGGCGTCCGGGCTCCCAGCACGTCCTCACTCACCCAGCAGGGAGAACACGAAGTCCTTGAGAACCACCAGCTCCGGGGCGGCCCGGATGCCTGGGTCCCGCGCCGTCCGCTTGCTCAGCTCCTGCACCAGCTGGTTGAGTTCGGAGATCCGGGCCCCCGAGTGGAAATCCAGGTCGGTGAGGGGCTGGGCCGGGCGGGGGGCAGCGCCCCCCTCTGGGGAGGTCATGACCCTGCATGGGGGGGAGGGGGTAACAGGAGCGGTGGTAGGCAGGGAGAGATCCCACCTTTCTGTCCCATTGCACCCCTAGACTGGCCCCCTCCCCACCCCATAACCTGCCCCTCCAACCTGGCCCCCCAAATCCCTCCCCCATATCCTGCTCCCCACTCCTCCCCACATACCCCCTGCCCCAGAACCTGCCCCTCCAAATCCCTACCCCATATTCTGGTCCCCGCTACTCCCCACATACCCCCTGCCCCATAACTTGCCCCCCAAAATCCCTCCCCCGTAACCTGCTCCTGGATCCTGCCCCCCACATAACACCTGCCCCATAACCTGCCCCTCCAACCTGGCCCCCCAAATCCCTCCCCCATATCCTGCTCCCCACTTCTCCCCACATACCCCCTGCCCCATAACCTGCCCCTCCAACCTAGCCCCCCACCCTCCATCTCCACCCAGGCCCCCCAAAGCCACTCCCCCATAAACTGCCCCTTCCCCTATATCCTGCCCCCTGCCCCATAACCTGCCCCCCACCCAACCCCATCTCCTGACCCCACCCCTTCCCCAGCGCTCTCTTCTACCCCCATAACCCGCCACCCCACCCATAAGCTGACCTCTCCCCTTCACAACCTGCCCCCCATGGTCATTAACAGGGTCGCCCCCCCACCCCCAAACTCCCCTCCTCAGCAGCTGCCCCCTCTCCACGACCCCCTTCCCCGACCTGCTGTGCCAGTCAGCCCCTCCCTGTAGCCCATGGCCCCATAAGCAGGGCCCCCCCCACACTTCCTCCAGACCCCCCTCTCCATGCATTGGGAGCGAGGGGCACCGGCAGAGCTGGCGGGGGCAGGGCTGGGCTAGCAGGGGCTGCGGGTCGGGAGTGAGGGGCACCGGCAGAGCCGGGGGGGGGCAGAGCTGGGGGGGGGTCTGTGGGTCAGGAGTGGGGGGCATCGGTAGAGCTGGGGGGGTCTGTAGGTCGAGAGTGGGAGCACTGGCTGAGCTGCGGGAGGGGGGCTGCAGGTCGGGAGTGGGGGGCACCGGCTGAGTTGGGGGAGGGGGGCTGCAGGTCGGGAGTGGGGGGCACCGGCTGAGTTGGGGGGGGCAGCGGGTCGGGGGGGGGCACCGGCTTAGGTGCGTGGTTTAGCAGCAGCATTTTTTACCTCCCAGCTGCGCGCCTGTGGCCCGTGCCGGACGCCTGGGTCCCACCTGAGGGCGGGGAAGGGGGGGGGGGTTGGGGGGACTCACACCCGGGTCCAGCCCCTGCGGGGGGGGCCCGGGGCACCCAGCTTTGCGCCCCCCCCCGCTCCAGGTGGGCGCGACACTTCCGCCTGTGCCTCCTTCTCTGGCCGGGCCAGCTCCCAGGTGTGTCAAGCCCCGCCCCTTCCAGGTAAAGCCCCGCCCCCGGCCCGGCCAGGTAAAGCCCCGCCCCCTCCAGGCCACCTAAAGCCCCGCCCCTAGCCCGGCCAGGTAAAGCCCGCCCCCAGCCCGGTGTGGGGAGCACAGGCCCCCCTCCCTGCAGCCCGCGCCGGGGAAATCACACACCTGGCAGAGCGAGCTCACCTGGGAGCGCCCGCCGCCGCCCCTAGCAGGGCTAGCCCCAGTGCCCCCTGGGAATTGTAGTCTTGCCAATGCCCCCAGTGCATGCTGGGAATCGTAGTCCTGCCAATGGGCGCCCCTCCCCAGTGCCCCCTGGGAATTGTGGTCCTGCCACTACCCCCCCCAGTGCCCCCTGGGAATTGTGGTCCTGCGAATGCCCACAGTGCACCCTGGGAATTGTAGTCCTGCCATTGCCGCCCCCCCCCCCCCCCGGTGCACCCTGGGAATTGTAGTCCTGCCAATGTCACCCAGTGCACCCTGGGAATTGTAGTCCTGCCATGGTCCCCCGGTGCACCCTGGCAATTGTAGTCCTGCCACTACTCCCAATGCACCCTGGGAATTGTATTCCTGCCAATTCCCTCAGTGCACGCTGGGAATTGTAGTCCTGCCAATGCCCCCAGGGGATTGTAGTCCTGCCGCTATCCCCCCAATGCACCCTGGAATTGTAGTCCTACCCATACCCCCCCAATGCACCCTGG